>JABUQX010010478.1:10000-20000 GCA_015478945.1 Trachelipus rathkii
GAGAAAAGGCTTGATTTTTTGAATAAATAGTATAAATAGTAGTGATGCACTGATGCCATGGTATCTGTATCGGGACCGGTGGTATTGGTCAATTTTTGAAGTATCAGTATCAGTAATTTTGTGAGTAGTAGTATCGGTATCAGTATCAGTAAAATTTTGCTGATGCCTTTTACTGATACCAAACATTTTGCATCTTTAACCCGAGAACAGTTACATGCTGTCTTTCAGACCCCACGCATCTGCTCATTTTTACTCTTTCATTCGTAACTTTTAAGGGGCGTGGCTAATGACTCCACAATTGTAATGCTTTTGCTTTTAAACTGGGCTCTTCAGCCCAGTTTAAAAGTGTGAAAATATCTTGTTAAATATAATTTGTATATTAGGCAATTGTTCTTATTTGAGTTATGATTCTTCCTAGTTCATTTCTTTTTCTAATATTTATATTGTATTAACTTTTTTATACTTATTGTACCACATTGGTTTTTGAAAATATCAGGGTTGCAGTTCCGGAGCCAAAAATTTGTTTTAGGGTGGAGCAGGAGACAGAATTTTTTTTTGGTAGAGCTGGAGCTGAGGATTTTTTTACTTTAAAATAGAGGGATTCAGAACCAGAGACTCTTACTTTAATATGATGGAGCCAGAGCTTGGAAATTTTAAAACTTTGGAGCCCGAATCAGAGCTGGTAAAAAAATTTGCCGGCTTTGTAGCCCTGCAAAATATATGAAAACGCAATGCCTTGTTTCATCTACCCACTTCAACTTTAATTCTTTCTGCAGTTTTTTTTTTTTTTTAACAAATAAAATCTTTCACAGTCCAAAGTGGATAAATCAGTTTTATGTAATTTGATTTTATAATGGATATATTCCCCAAAATTCATAAAATGTTTCCATGCTATGAACTGTTTATAAAACTACTCATTTGCTTTTTTGTGATGTTAATTTTTTAATACTAGTTTAAATGCTGTGGAATATATCTGTTGGGGTCAGAAGCTAAATTTTTGCAATAAAATATATCCATCTGGTGTATGAATGGGTTAAAACTGAGAACAACAAGGCAAATGCTTATCATGAAAATTATTATTATTATTATTATTATTATTATTATTATTATTATTATTATTATTATTATTATTATTATTATTATTATTATTATTATTATTATTATTATTATTATTATTATTGTAAATCAAAAGAACCCTGTTCAACAAAATGTAAGAGCAAAATATCTTGTAATCATTGGAGAATTTGTGCATCATATTTTTTATGTAGTTAATTCTATCATTACATTACTTTTTCAAATCGTTATTTTTTCATTTTTTCTAGTTTGTTAATGTAAACATTATTTTTAAAGAAAATAAAGGAAAAAAAAGCATACCTCATCCAGGGTTCCAGTTGATTTTGTTAGCTCACTTACAATTAGCTTACTTCAGTTTATGTAGCATTGAGAGAGATTAAATTTTAAAGATTGCAAATACATGTAAAGTTTTAATATTTTTTGTGATGAACATAATTTGATGTTGATAATTTTAATTTTGAATATAATTTTGATGAAAAACTCATCCAAGCTTAATTTTCATTCTTATTAGTATTAAATTAGAAACATAAATATGTTTGATATTTTAACTGAAACCTCATCCAGCACATTTGGTTGGGGATAAAAAAATATATATATATATATTTTAACAAATATGTAGGAAAAATAGTAGTATATACCAAAAAATAAAAGAACAATTAATAATTTATCATTAAATTTTGTCCTACTTTTTTAAATTTTTTCCTACTTTCCTACATTTTCATTAAAAGTGTCCTAAAAGTGAGTATGACCCCTGGTATACATGAGTAGTTCACTTAACCAACCATTATTATTATTATTATTATTATTATTATTATTATTATGATTATTATTATTATTATTATTATTATTATTATTATTATTATTATTATTATTATTATTATTATTATTATTATTATTATTATTATTATTTTTAATTATTATTATTATTATTATTATTATTATTATTATTATTATTATTATTATTATTATTATTATTATTATTATTATTATTATTATTATTATTATCATCTACTCCCCTTCCTCAGATTCAGATTGGGGGTGAGGTGCACATCATACATTGAAAACAAAAGTTGTAGAAGACCATGACGCAAGTCGAAATGGAAGCCTCCCCCCTCCCCCCTCTCCTTTACAGTCCCCTCTATACCCTTAAGTGAAAACTCGTTGTAGTTATCAAAATCTACCCTAAGAGTTCACGAGACTGCGATGGACAAGGGTCCATCTCATCAATGTGGGATTTATCCCCTGGGCTAGTCCCTCAACCATTCCCCTCATAAAACCCTGCCATTCACCCCTATTATGAACATTTCTTCTCGCCTCTGCCAAACTTACATTCATTTCCTTCAGACATTCTTTTACTGACTCAATCCACTTTTTCTTCAATCTCCCACCCGGTTGATTCCCAGTACACTCACAATATACATTTGCTTAACCAACCATTATTATTATTATTATTATTATTATTATTATTATTATTATTATTATTATTATTATTATTATTATTATTATTATTATTATTATTATTATTATTATTATTATTAAACTACTATGTTTCTATATTTACTATTTAATACAATTTTTTTTATTATATATACAGTATATATATTTTTTAATTTCAGGGAAATATCAAACCGCAATAACAAATGAAGAAGTTCAAAAGAAGAGAATAGATCTTTATGATAAAGAATTTAAAAGACAGAATGCCCTTATTACAGACATAGAAAAAATTGAGGTTAAATATGAGGGTTTTCCAGAGAATTGTACACTGATGATGAATAAGGGCCTTTCTACACCTTTTAATTGTGCTCAACGTAAGTTAAGTTTTTTTTCCTAATTGACACGTAAATAAAAATTTTAATAGTGATATGAATAGGAAATGGCTAGTTGGCAAATGCAAGGATAAGGGTCCTATTATTAGTTGCAATTTGAGAGTGTCAGAGCATTATTTAGAAGTTTTAAATAGAACTAATAAATTGTTAGAAGTTACAAGCTGCAATGTTGCTTAAAACAGAGAGGAGGTAATGAGCAAGCTCTATTATAGTTATGTTAGGTTGTTAATTGAATACTGTTCACAAGTTTGGATCTTATATATAAAGACTATTGATACACTGGAAGAAATTCCAAAAAGCTCTACAAGAATGATGTGTGATTTTAAAGGGAAGAGTTATGACGTGAGATTAAAGGAACTGGGCATGTTTTTGGTAGAAAGTTTTTTTTTTAAAGGAATTATGTTTCAAGTTCCAACAATTTTTTCATCTCTTGAGAATGTTGAGGAGTGTTAGTTTTCAATACTAGTCCCGAATTGGATAATTAAAGGTAACTGGGAAAATAAAAAGAAGGAAATTGGTCAATATTTAATCCTAGAGTGCCTTGTAATTTACTTGCAAACCTTAAAGAGAGTTTAGATTAAAATTATATTAACAATTTATATTATGGTGCATTAGTTATGGTTGGGTTGTGATTTTATATATATATATATGTAAGTTTGTTTATAAGAGTTAATTTTGAATAATAGACTTAATACCTTCTATGTTGCGGCTTCATTGGGAATAGGTGACTGTAGTTATGTAATGTAATTATTATTAGTGTAGTATTTTCATTTTTAAACGTAAATTGCTTTCTTGTATTGAAGGTTGGCTATTGGATAATCTTTGAGGGACGTATGTGGCTTCATATTCTCTTATTTTCAAATTTCGTAAATGTGTTGCTAGCGAGTGTTGTGTATGTTGTGTGTGTTGTGTATGTTGAGTATTTTGGAGTGTCAGGCAAAAGGTACTGAATTAATTGATAATGGTAGAACCATGTTTTTTTTTTTTTTCCTTTTACTTTTTTATTTTTTTTTTTTTTTTTTTTTTTTTTTTTTTTTTGGGTGGAGCCAGAGCAACAAAAATAGTTTTCTCTAAAATAAAGGTATTTGGAGCTGGAGTCAGACATGAGGAATTTTAAAATTGTGGAGTCTGAGTTAGAGCCGAGGATTTTAAAATGATGGAGTCAGAGTCAGAGTCGGAGTCAGAGCTGGCAATAATATTTATTGGCTCTGAAGCCAGGGCTTCAACACTAGCAATATATTTCTTGAAAGCTTATTATTATTATTATTATTATTATTATTATTATTATTATTATTATTATTATTATTATTATTATTATTATTATTATTATTATTATTATTATTATTATTATTATTATTATTTGCAGAAAAAAAAAATTGCCAGAAACAATAACAATTTGTATTTTATTACAATAGGATTTGCAATAAGTTGGACCGTTTTCGTTTTTGTCATTTGTGCTTACAAACGAATTCGAAAAAAATGGACACGTCGATTTACGCGGTTTGCTTTCCTTTACAAACAATTGGAATCGGCTGTTGTAATGGAGAACGGTGATTTTGAATAAACAGGAACAAATTGCATAGTTTATATTACAAATAATTGATGAACTATTGTGAATGGAGCTCAACGAGTTGGAAGGAATTAAATTTGATGCTGGTTTATTGAATGATACCATCATGATATTCACGTACTGAAAACATTATCATTTGATTTTATGAATATATAAAACAGGAAAACAATATGAATACCACACAAATATTTGGCATAATCATATTATTTTTAAAGTCATTACTCACAAGCCCCTTATCCATTGTTAAAAAAAAAAAAAAATTCCCGCCTGCTTCCTTAGCCCTGACATGTGTATTTACTTCCTAAATTCGTTAAGCACGGGAAGTAAGGAATTTCCTTACGTTTGGTAAGCATTTCTTAGGATTTTGTGCTATATTTGACAATACGAACTCAAACTCGTGCCTTTCTTACCGTTTGTAAGCACAAATGACAATAGCGAAAATGCCTTAAGCTTAAACATGGATTTGGACTCAAGACAGCATAAAACAACAATTATTATTATTATTATTATTATTATTATTATTATTATTATTATTATTATTATTATTATTATTATTATTATTATTATTATTATTATTATTATTATTTCAGATCTTCACAAAATAATCATGGATAGGTCTGCTCTTGCCGAAGTTGATGGGGATATTTGGGACATTTTTCGACCTCTGACTCATAATTGCACATTACGGTTCTTACATTTCAAAGAGGTATTATTATTATTATTATTATTGTTATTATTATTATTATTATTATTATTATTATTATTATTATTATTATTATTATTATTATTATTATTATTATTATTATTATTATTATTATTATTATTATTATTATTATTATTATTATTTGTACTAGTAGTAGCAGCAGTAGGGAATGTAGAAGGCAATTTTGCCGCTACCGTGGCTCAAACGGTAGAGCGACGGAGTCGCATGGCAATGGCGCGGGTTCGAATCCTAGTTCGGATCCTAGGTAGAAATTACCTAGAAAGTTCCCCTCCTTGAATAGGGCTATGCCCGTGAGGTGTGAACTTTTTTATAAAAAAAAAAAAAAAAAAAATTTGTTCCAGACTTTACGAGAAGTGTACCTATAATTAGCGTAGAGATATTACAGTGAAAGATGCGACTTGTAATTTGTTAAGGATCACAGATGAGGAAGAAAAGAAAAGGCTAATTCAACAGTTCCTGTAGGAATACAAGTGTGTGGATCCGAAACCTCACTCTTATGATAATTTATTTTGTTGCACAACATCAATAGATGCTCAGGTCCGTTAGTGAGGATCTCTCTCTGCTCCCTCCGCCTGTGTACTATACTGTATGTGGTCGTACACACTGAAGAATTTAGTCAGAAGTCGGAGTAGGAAGAAAATTCAATGCCTGAATCTAAATAAAGAAAAAAGTTTATTTTTTTCTCATAGTTTTATTGTCAATTTAAGATATGACCAAATCAAAGTTAATGTGAACCCGAGTGTGAATGACATCGCTAGCATATATTGTTCAAGAATTTATTTACCTACACCAAAGCGAACTGCCCCCCGTGAGCAGTTTCTGTAGCTCGCAAATCATAATCTTTTCAGTCATGGGGAAAATGGGTAGTCCATTCTGCATGAATGTAAACTGCCAGTTGGAAGAAGAATATTTTCTTTCTGATGTAGCCCTGGATGCTGTTGAAGAGATGGAAAGATGAGTTACTAAGCATTTTGAAGCAAAAAGTACATATATATGTCATATGCTTTTTTTTAATTAAGGCGCTTCACAGGTAGTGTTTTACTGTTCGTAAGAGCAGTTATTAACTGCACCAAAATAAACCCAACAATAATAGATGGAAGATGGCAACATACCCAGTAATTTCCTTCGACAGTCTGAGAAAACATGGCTTTAATAAAAACACTTTCAGTGAATAGGACAGGTTCCATTTTACGAGCAGTAAATCGATGCAGGTCGCTGATTTCACATCCTTACTAATGAACTGCGCAGTACAATGATGCAAGCCGAGTTATCCTACAGTTGTCATAGCAGTATTTTGACTGCATTAACTAGTGCAAATATTTCCATCTGCTATTCAAGTAATTCAAAACTGCATTTAAGAACAGTAAATTAATGCCTTTAGAGCATTAGCCTAAGGCACATCCACGAAATTGCCAGGTTATCCTGAGACTTATTCTTCTTTCTTTGATAATTTCTGCAACATTCTTTCTTTATTTTAATTCCCAATTATATAGAATATCATTTTCTTTCCTCAAAACTTTTCCTCTTCTTAACCGAAATCTGCCGCTTGAGTGCTCCAACAGTCTAACCTTATTTTACCCTCTTACTGTTTTCTTAATTTTCAGCCATGAAGGAAGATATTGCGTTTGTGTGCAAAACAACGTTCGGTGTTTGTGTTTTGGAGTCTTCAGAATTTTATTTTAGTGATGGGACGATTAATCGTCATCGGCAAAATCCGTATATTTTTTCTCAATCGTCATCGTCAATTTTTTGCCGATTAAGTGAGGAAATATTAAGAATTTTGGATAATATTAAAACTCAATAATAATAATAATAATAATAATAATAATAATAATAATAATAATAATAATAATAATAATAATAATAATAATAATAATAATAATAATAATAATAATATGAATTAATAATAGATTAATATTAATAATAATAATATAATAATAATAATAATAATATTCTGGAAACAAAGTTAGTTACCCATGAAAATAAGAAGAAAAATGGGCATACATACTCCATTTTATTATTTTGAGTTTGTCATGGGGTGTTGCCACGTAGTAATAAATGAACTTTCTCTGAGTGTTTAAATTTTAGTGCTATAAAAAATAGTAAAATATACGATCTTGTTTTTAGTGTCTGTTTAACTGACCTGTATTTGTTTATATTTCAAGTTTTTTTTAAAATTAAACAAAAATGTCACATAATAAAAAGCAATCATTGCCTAGTGACAGTTCCGTGTTTTATGCGTTATATAGGGGAAATTCATGGCTATTTTGCCTTTTGAACAGTGGTCTTTTTCAGTTTTGAAGAAGAAAGTGACGTTTGAGGTGTTAAAAAAAAAAAAAATTTTTAAGTGCAACATTTTAAGTTGACTCGACAAAACTTAAGTATTTTATACAGTGGTATTCATTTCCATCATCATTCCCTTTTTCTTCAAATCCCCTTACAACTAGACGAGCTTTACAATATTTATTTTTTTCTTTACAGTTATTACCCATCTTGTATTTAATACTTTTCTTCCCTTACCATTTACCTCTTCCATAACATCGTTCTCTTTCCAGTTTTCTATTCCCTTTTCTTTTGCCTTTACTATCTCCATATTTCCTGCTTTCACTAATAATATTTCTTCTTCTTGTATTTGTTCATGCCTTTCAAATTCCTTCATATTAGTCCATGTTATTGTACCATTATCTAGATCCTTAGTATTGTAACATTGACTCCATTTTTTACTATTTACTTTTCCCACTATGCTCACTATCTCTACCTTTTTTTCCTGACCAGTTTCTTTTTCATATATCTTCCATCTTTCACCTCTCTTCAACCTACTTAAATCTCTCCGCTCTTCTCCATCCGGTTCTTCATCAGTGTCCTCCTCGCTTTCTTCTTGTTCAATTGTCGCAATACCATAATTATCATCATTGTCATAGTCATCATCATCGTCTTCTTCTTCATGATCATCTTCCTCATCCTTCCTATTATCACTATAACTATTTCTTTGGTTATCTAATTCTTCTTCATTATCCTTTATTTCTTCTCCTATATTTTGTCCATTCTTTATTTCTGTCCTTTCACCTTTTTCTTTTTGTATTCGGATTATGTGCACTCTTTGGGTGTATCTGATAGAGCCGCCTTGTTTTATAATGACCGTTTTTCTGTCTAAACCTATTACCTTCCCTGGTCCTTTCCATCTCTTGTCATTTTCTCTCTTATAATATATCCAATCACCTATTGTTACTTCTTCAATTTGTGCACCTCTAGTGTTTTTGTTCAATGCTCTTTTTATTTTCTCTTCTGCGTGCAAACTCAGTACCTCCTTCCATGCTCTTCTGTATTGTGCATTTTCTGTGATTACTATTTCTTCCCATCCTTCTTCTAGGCTTAATCCTTCACTGTCACTTTCCTTTCCTCTTTGCCATCCAAACACCAGATTATTTGCTGTATATCCACCTTTGCTTGGTATGTTATTCCTGCCATAGACTGACCAACGTAGACATAAATTCTTATTTTTATATCATTTCTTCCTCTTGTATTTGTTCATTCACTTTAACAGCCCTATATTTCTTTCACACTTGCCATTGCTCCAAGAACTTTCTGCGGCTGTTGCTAATAGTTTTATACCGAACATTTCGCACATCTCTTCCATTGTCTCATTTTGAAACTCTCTCCCATTATCTGACAATATCTTCGTTGGTGCTCCAAAAAATCTAATCCATTGATCAGTTATTTTCCGCACTATTTCTGTAGGCTTCTTTCCTTCTGTCCAAGCTGCTTGTACGTATCCCGTTAGCTCATCTACCATGACTAGAAAGCGCTTTCCTTCTATTTCACCCATGTCCATGGACACTAATTCATTAAAGTATTGTGCCTTTTCTAATCCTACAATTGGCCTACTTGGTGTCCTCTTGTATATGTTACATGATGTACAGTTGTCTATGACCTCTTTTACAAGGTTTTGTATGTTGTGTTTATTCTCTCTATATGTCCTGTCATTCCCATAAGCTTTTTCTATTATATTGTTTAAATTTTCTTTACTACAATGACCAAATTGTTTATGTAGTTTTATTATCTTACTTTCGTTGTGTTTCTTGTTATTTTCTATCCAAACCATGCATTGATCACACGTTTTAGGACCGGTAACCTTATATGTCCACTACTATTTATTCTGCCTGTTATTTGTATACCTAGAGCTTCAAAAAATATAATATTGTTCTTCACATTTAATATTGCCCCTAAATTAGCCAATGTTTTCCTCCCTATTAACCACGGAATATCTTGTTCATTTATATAATCAGTTGTTACATATATTTTTTTCCCTCTGAGCCACACCGGTATTTCTAAACATTTCTCCCCTCTATATTCTGATCCCCCAAAACTATGTTTTATTAATTTTTCTCTCCCTTTGTTTTATTCTATCTATATCACTTCCCCCTAAATTTCTTAATATTTCTTCTAGTCATTTCCTCCCTATAACTGTGCTATTGCTCCCTGTATCTAGTAATGCTTCAATATCTCTGTCAAAACCACTTTCATCCTTTTCATTGTCATTTAGATTATAATATATACGATAAAGATCTTCTTGCTCTCTCACAACTTTCACTTCTTTCTCATTCTCCCTTTTATTCCACCAACATTCCTCTTCCTTATGTCCCCACTTCTTACATTTCGATATGTTTATCTCTTGTGTCTTACATCCTTGCACCTCATGTCCTCTTCTTCCACATTTCAAACACTTCTTTTGTTCCTTACAGTCTGCTGCCATATGTCCTTGTTGGTAACAATTAAAGCATGTGATTCCTCTTTTGTTACATTGCC
>JABUQX010010479.1:0-20000 GCA_015478945.1 Trachelipus rathkii
CTTATATATATATATATATATATATATATATATATATATATATATATATATATATATATATATATATATATATATATATATATATATATATATATATATATATATCGATGGCGACTTTGATGAAGTAGGCAGAGTTGCCTTAGTGAATCCAAAAAATATTAAAAAGTCAACATATATATATATATATATATATATATATATATATATATATATATATATATATATATATATATATATATATATATATATATATATATATATATATATATATATATATATATATATATATAATTTCGTTCGAAGGCTCACTGATAAGCTGCCGACTTAAATTTCTACTCGATTCCCTTTTTTAATATTAGCGATTTCTCTGAGTCAAAAAAATAGCACCTTTTCCTATATGCCTAAGCAATTTCGTTATTTGTATTTAACGACCGGCCCGAGAATTAGCAGTCATTTTTTTTAAAGAATCCCAATTTAAATTACATTAGCAGGAAATAATAATAATATTATTAATATGATAATATAATTAACTAATTAATTAATTTTATGCTAGCTTGATCATCTCTTATACCGACTTATTTAATACATATTTTCATATAGAATCATTGACTCATTTTAGAATCTGCCATACTCGCTTGAGTCAGATCCTTCTAGGCTAGTAGCTAATTTGCCTCGGCAGACCAGTAGTTTTATTTTCATGTTATTAATGAGAATGTTTCTCGAGTTGGAATTAGTAATAATAAGCTTTTATATTATTTATTAAATATTAATTTATTACTGATTTTGTGCGCTTTTCATAAAATTGAGCTCTTAGTTTTATAAATAAGAGGATATTGAATTTGTATTCGATTTAAGTTTCATTAAAAATTACTAAATTGTTTCCTGAGTGTTGTATATATATATATATATATATATATATATATATATATATATATATATATATATATATATATATATATATATATATATATATATATATATATAATTGATTTGCCTACTCAAGAATTTTGACCACGAGCCGCCACTGATATATATATATATATATATATATATATATATATATATATATATATATATATATATATATATAGCATATATATATATATGCCATTATGAAACGTAAGAAATGCTCGAGTGTGCGTTCGTTTTTGTCAATCTTTTGAGCAAACTCTTAAGAAATGTTTACCAAACGCAAGGGATTTCCTTAACTCTATACGGTTGCTATTTCCTGTGCTTACCGAATTTAGGACTTTCTTACGTAAAAATGCAAGCAGGCAGGAAATTTATTTATTTTTTATTTTTTTATTTTTTTTACAGTCGGTAAGGAAGGTTTATGAGTAATCCCTTTGAAAATGATAAGATTGTGTTAAATATTTGTGTTTCCACTACGTGATAGGCTCGTTTGAATTGATGAATGTTTTATTCAATAAAATCGGCTTTAAATCTAATTTGTTCCAAATCGATGAACTCTAACACAATTGTTAATCAATTATTTGTAATATAAACAATGTTATTTTTTTATTTGTTCATTCCAAATCTCCGGGCTCCATCACGACAGCCGATTTCAATTGTTTGCAAACAAAAGTAAACTTCGTAAGCAATCGTGGTCATTTTTTCACTAAATTCGTGCTAAAACTGTGTACGCATTTCTTACCGAGCGTAATGACAAGAAAAGGCCAATGTAAAAATTGCATTGCTTTTGCAAGTTCTGGCAACCCACTTAGGTTGTTAGTAGCCGACAGATTGTGATCTATTTCAACACAAGATGTTCAATGCAATAAATAGAAAATGCTTATCACAAGTGTAATTGTATTATATTCATTTGCGACACTTTCCTTTAGTTTAACATGCGTATTAACAAACATTTCGTTTTGACCAAGTTTTAAAAAAAGTGGTGAAATCTCGCTCAAAAAATACCAAAATCCGTACTTTACAAAAAGTTTATGTTCAAAAAGCACTATTTAGTTTACAGGCAGGCGCACATTTTGTCAGATAAAATTTACACGTTATATTTAATAATAATAATAATAATAATAATAATAATAATAATAATAATAAAAATAAAAATAATAATAATAATAATAATAATAATAATAATAATAATAATAATAATAATAATAATAATAATAATAATAATAATAATAATAATAATATTAAAATTGCTAGAACTCTTATTATATTAATAATATTGTCGATTTTCAGTCCGTTGCTAATTTATCATTAAAGTAAAACGTCGTCTGGGGCATTTTGATATACATTATAAAAATATTTTTGTTATTTTTATTCAGATTATATATATATATATATATATATATATATATATATATATATATATATATATATATATATATATATATATATATATATATATATATATATATATATATATATACCCACAAAATTTGGAAGTCCTACCTTTAACCACTGCTGACATTATTGTTAATAGGAGGCCCCAAAAAAAACCTTTCCGTAGGCTCCTGGAAAATTGATCAATACAAAACGCTGAGCCACCTCAATGTTAATAGAAGATAGAACCCAGTTAAGTTGTCTTTTCAATTAAACTTTACACAAGTTTGAAAGTCGTACCATTGACTACTGCTTTGGAATTATTTTTATTGTTATCGTTTCCCAAGGCTGGTGGAAAAATTATCAATAGGAAAAGTAGGACCACCTCAATGTTAATATACCCAAAAAGTTTGGAAGTCGTAGATATAAAGGTATAACTAGTTTTGGTATTATTCTTAACATGGGGGCACAAAAAAAAGCCCACCTTACAAAAGTCTGGTGGATAATTTATAATAGAAAAAGTGGGCAATACCCAGGTTAATATATTCTCAAAGTTATATATACGTCTGGGGCTAAAACGGTCGTTCTAGGAAATATAGTTTTAAAGGTATTAACATTTCCTTTACCCACGATTTTCCCAAGCAACAGCGTCGAAGTAGCACAAAGTTTAATTGAAGAGACAACTTACTGGGTTCTATCTTCTATTATTATTTCACTATTCAACCTTAGACAGGTTTTAAGATTTTTAGCAACAAAATGACAATCTCAGGACTTAACACGTGTCAGCCAAACTGTTGAACCAAATTTTGTGGGAACATCTAAAACGTTCATTAGAGTCTTTAAAACATAAAACGTTTTTAAATTAGGGACGACATTTTTTTGGTGGAAAAAGAAAATTCAAAATCCCATTTTTCAAGGCTTGTTCCTCCCAAACTATAGCGTCCAAGTTCCTTAAAATTTGAGAGAAGAAACCTTACTGTGTTTTATCTTATTTTAAATAATCACTATTCTATCATAAGCAGATCTCGAGATTTTTAGCAGCAAATTGCCAATCTCTGAACATTTTTTGAGGGCTTCGAAAAGTTCAAAATGTCATAGTCTAACGCTTGTATCTCCCATACTGTGGCGTGTAAGGAGCTCAAAATTTAATTGAAGGGAGAACTTATTGTGTTCTAAGTGCCATTTTGCAACTCTTGTATCTCCCAAACCATAGCGTAGTAAGTTCAAAATTTAATAGAAGAGACCTTGCTGGGTTGTATATTTTAATAACATTTCACTATTCTAACTTAAACCGGTCTTTAGATTTTTAGCAACAAAATTCATCTCAGAACTTAACACATGTTACCCAAAGTGTACAACCAAAATTCGAGAGTACATAAAACATTGATTAGAGTTTGTAAAACAAAATTCTGTATGTAATTTTTTTTTTCAAAATGTCATTTTGCAACGGTTTTATCCCAACCTATAACGTCGAAGTAGCTAAAAATTCAATATATGAGAACACTTACTGTGCCCTACTTTCTATTAAAAGTACACAATTCTATTTGAAACAGGTATAGAGACTTTTAGCTGCAAAATATCTATCTCTGAACTTAACACATGTCACCCAAAATGTTGAACCAAAATTTAGATCTAAAACGTTGCTCAAGAGTCTTTTGAACCTTAGATGAGAACGAAATGTTTAAAATTCCTCTTTGAAAAGCTTAAAACTCCTTAAATATAGCAACGACTAAGCTGAAAATTTAATAGTTTACAGACCTTATTGATTTATACGGTATTTTAACATTTCATAATTCGATCTTAAATTGGTTTTGAGATTTTAGGCCTGAAACTTACCACTTCGAGTCGTTTTTTTATTTTTCAACCTCTTCCCCTTAATTAATAAATATGATTTTTTATAAGGGTTTTGAATGTAACGTATTTAGCTGGTACACCAGATTTCAACTTCCTAGGACTATCCGTTGCTTTACAATAGGCAATGTATATTTTTTCCTTTATTTATTTCCTAAGTTAACTTGGTTCCTTCCACGGATCACCCCCTAAAACTTAATTTATGAAACCCCCCTCCTATCCATACCTCAAGAAGTGGATTAGGATTGGCTTTAGAAACCTCACCCTAAAGTTTATTAAATCGAATATATCTCACGGCAAGATGAAATGCTGTCGTTGTTAAACCTTTTTTGTAGGAATATAACAATAACTGCTTTTATTATGGTTCCTTTTCCTTTTTTTACACGTGATCTTTAAATCACATCTAAGAGGAGAAAGTTTAAGCTGATACTACATTTAAGGCAACATTTTCCGCTTATCAATCCTTATGCGTGCTGGGGAAGGAGCACGAGGCTCCCGAGGACTTTCTTCGTTGTCGCTCTGGCAAGAAAGGAATTGTCATTTCTTCTTCAAATTTATAAGCGGAACTATTATTATTATTATTATTATTATTATTATTATTATTATATGGATTTTCTTATGAACCAAAGATGAAAAGTATGAGCGAGTATGTGATACTTCATTTAAACGTTCTGAAACAAACCGAATGCTAAACATACATTCTGAACCATTAGGCGGAAATTCAATGATAATTACTGTTGCCTCAACCCATTTACATAGATTTTGAATATCTCATCATATAATTTCTCATCAACTTTTATTTGGTGTCTGATCAAAGGTCCAACAGGAGGAAGGCATTTCATCTTATTTGAAATTGTTGGCTTTACAAATACTAAACCTGGTATTTCATTGTTGGACTCTTCTGGAGAGCTCGTTTCTCCTAATGAAGTAGTAGTATAAGTATCTAACTGTGTTAGAGTTTTACTTGGTGATACTGATGGCCTGTAACTAGTCTTATCTCGCAATATTGGTGAGTATGAGTAATTCTTTTGAGAATGAAAATTGTAGGAGTAGCAATTATTAGCCGGAGATAATGGTAGACGAGTTGGCCCCTCCGAGATATTTATTTGTGATGAAGCATCCACTACATTGTGTTTAGAATGGGTTGTTGAACTATTACTGGCACAATCATTGTTGTTAGAATTACCAATGGTTCTCTGTGATATGAAATAGTCAGAAAAGCAATTATTAGCTGGTGATAATGATATACGACTAGATTCCTCTGAGGTATTTATTAGTTGTGTAGTATTAACAAAATTATTTGCATTTAGAACGGTTGTTGAAATGTTACTGGCACATGATCATTGTTACCAAGATTAGCAATGTTTCTATGAGCTTAATATAATGGAACATTATTCACTACATTATTTGTGCTGATGGGTTGTTCAGCCGTTGCAACTGGCATATAATCATTACTAATAGAATTAAAAATTCTTTCTCTGTGCTATACGGAAGGGGTCATAACATGAGTGATTTTTGGCTTGAGAAAATGGTACATGACTGGATTCTTCAGGTATAATTATTATTTCTGATGAAATATTAGAAATTCGGAGGAGTCTAGTCACTAATTTCTGATGACGTAGGGACTTATGGTTTATAATTTTAGGGTTCAATGTGTGAGGGAGAGAGGAAATGAGATTTTTTTGTCACTTCTCAAACAGATTCAATTCTGGTGGATGAAAATGTTTTTAAATTAGAAACGTTATTACATAAATTTACGTTAGACGTTGCAAATTTTTTAATAGTGCTATTTCGGATGAAACAATCATGTGGGCCGATTTCTATTTATTGGTGAAACATATTCCACATCTTGAAAAGCAGCTAAAAAAAATTATTCCTTAAAACATAAAGATCTTTTTCAATTAATTTAAAATATCTATTACGAGCATCAAAACCTGCTCGAACACATTTTTAATTTTTCCAGTATAATGTTACTTCCATCAGGAATCTTTTTATGTAATTTATTGAAAATGGTATTTAAGGCAGACTCTTTTAGCTCTTCAATATCATCACCTTTAATCAATTTTGAGGTAAAATAGTTATTGTAATCTCTATTTACTCCTTTAATTAGAAAACATCAAATTCGCACTCGCTATTATCGCTTCAATCATCTAAATTTGAGTCAACGGAATCAGACTCAGAAATTGGGAAAGTTTTCCTCGATAAATAATGTAATTTTTATTAGAACAAATATTTATACCTTGACGTACGACGAGGTTGACGACTTTACTCTTTTCTCTATCGTAAGTTTGCAGACAACTCGTGAATATCTTTCTTTTTCTATATAGTAGGCTTCTACACCATAATATCTTTTAACACTATCAGAAGCTTTAATCAAGGTTTCATTTGAATTTTTACATTCTGAGTTTAAGGATTGGACCTTTTTGGTTGGCGCAAAATTTGATAGAGTCCGTAACTTCGAAATTATTGCATGAGATGACATTCCCTCTACAGGTAATAAATGTTTTTCTTCTGTGATGGAAAAAAAATCTATATTGTGATATATATATATATATATATATATATATATATATATATATATATATATATATATATATATATATATATATATATATATATATATAATACTTATTATGGAAAACAATATATATTTACTGCTTTACATCGAATCTCGTAACTCCTTAAACCATTTTATCAGACCAGAGGCCTATTACAAAAATTCATTTTAAAAGTTTAACTCAAACCTCAAACATTTTCATTACTATTTTGTTCGGAACGTAGACCAGATAAATGTTTTTGTAAATTATCCGTAAGAAATGATTGCGAAACTAATAGGCTATTTATAGAAGCCAGAGAAAGCTCGAAATAGTTTAGAATAATTTTTAACATTTTGTGACCAAATCACAGTTCCCGTTGTGTTTGATTGGCTAACTCGATTGGTTAAACAAATCAAATTTAAAGACTTTAAAGCCCTCAAACTCATTTGAAACAACTTTTGATTTGGAACTCGTTGATCAGATCAGAACACGAGCGCTATGGAAAAGACCAATTCTTCAAGGTGTCAGTAAGATTGGAGAGCAAGATCAAATTTTTGGATGGCGAGTCAGATTTTTAAATCTTAGTATGAGTATGGAAATGGTAGGTAGTTAAGAAAAACTTGAGGGGGAAGGGGGACTTCTGTTAATTAAGAAGCGTTCTCTTTATGTATCTTTCCCACGAGCTCAGAGAGAAAAGTTACTGAGGCTTGATACTTAAAAGCCGTTTCCCATTAATACATATTACGAGATCGGAAGAGAATGTTGTCTTTTTTTAAGAATTCTTTTTTTTTTGTGGTTCACAAAACTTCAAAGGCTGGTCGAAGAACTCCGGCTGCATGTTTGGGAGTGATGGCCGATGTTTTGATTTTGATCTGTATAGTGTTGATGTACAAAAACTGATCCTGAAAAGTAATTTAGATTGACGGTTGAATATCAACAATGTACAACCGAAACTGAGCTGAACAAAAAATCATAGCGAAGAGGCTAAAATTAAATACAAGTTTCGCAATCACTTAGTTTCATGAATTCATTAGAAGGTTCTGAATGGTGTACCAACGGCAGAGACAAATAAATGCAAGAAGCTAAAACATTATCAATTATAATAACCGAGGCAGATATATTAATTCAAGGTTATTTAAAATAGATACACAAGCTTGCAATAAAGACGATATCAACATGGCAGGAACAAGTGCGCAAGAACCGATGGGAAAATGTAACTATTTAGATCCGAAAAATGATCTAGTCTTCAAGAGGCTTTTTACAGATGAAAATATCGGAAAAAACTTAATAGATGTCTTTCTTCCGGGCATTCTTGAAGATGGAGAAAAAATTATTTCGGTATTAAACCACTGGAAAGTATACTCAACCCAGAAACGGTCAATATGAAGATGATAACTGTCGATGTTTTGTGTAGAGACCGTACCGGAAATAGGTTTATTTTTGAAATGCAGAACTATGATGGTGGGTATTTGAAACGTGCGCAGCATTATGCATCGACAATATATTCCAGGCAGCTGCGTATGAGAGACCCGTATATTAGCCTCAAAAAAGTGTACCTCATAGTTATCTCAAGCCAACAGTTGCTTCCCGAAAACGTGGGTCCTGTGTCTCACCACGCAACACTAGAGTTAGAAACTAAAGAGCAATTTTTAGACGACATCAAATACACATTTATTGAATTGTCTAAGTTCCCGAAGAAAAATGTAGAACTTAAAAAAGAACGCCCATTTCTCTGACATTGTGTTAAGTACGCAGATAAATTAAGTGAGCAAGATGTTAAAAAACTAACTAAAGATCAGCACATTTTAGAAACTGCATTTAAAAAACTAGACGAATACCGTTTGCCTCCCGAGGAATTAGTGTTTTATGAAAATAGTATCCGTAAAGAAGAAACAATGGAGGATGTCACCCTGAAGAGAATAAATAAAGCAGTCAATGCCCATGAAATCAAAATAATTAAAAAGCTGAAGAAGGTACTAAATTATCTGACGCTGAATTTAAATTTTTTTTAGATGAAAGTCCTTGAATGTTATTTAATTTTTTGTTCTAATTATCAGCAAAATCAACAAAAATTTTCCTTTAAAAAAAAAAAAATAATAAAATGCTAGACTGCAAGGCAATTCTCTGCATATATTGGTACTTTAATATTTCTTACAAGAACTTCAGTGCTTCATTACATATACAAAATGCAGGAAACCAAACTAATTGTTCTATCTTATGAAGGCTTAAAATTAAATACCTTATTGGGTGCACAGGTCTTTGAAAATTTCAGTTTTGTATCTTAAAGGGTTATTCAACCTCAAAGATACCATTTCAGACTTTGGGCATTTTATCCGTTTGGTTTCAAATCCATATCAATCTATGGGTCGGGTCCATTTTCCTGTGGATTATTCCTTATATTTTATTAATTGTTATCAATATGGCAACATCGTGAAGGTTGCTGGAGCTTTATTTTTCAGCGTTTATTAAGTGTTTAAGATATTTACGAATAAGTGCTTAATACTCAAGAGGATGGAATGATAGGAACATGTGGTTAAGTTTATAAGCTTAATTAATGTTTAATTTTAATTATTAAATAAACAATTTTTAATTATTAATTTGCGTATTGAAAGTCATAATGAATCTTCAATTGCCGGTTTGAAGTAATAATAATAATAATAATAATAATAATAATAATAATAATAATAATAATAATAATAATAACAATAATAATAATATAATAATAATAATAATATTTACAAGTGGGCCTCCCAATGCAGCGATGTGCTGAAAAATTCGCTAAAGGTAGGAGGGTGTTCAAATTATGTGGTGTTCCCACATTTTTCTATTTTTGTAAATATTTCAATATTTTCGTTTTGGGGGTGAGGTGAGTGGGTTACCTCTATTTCAACAATGTGCTGAAGTAGTCATTAAATTTAGGATACTCATATTTGGCAGGGTTATTAACAAGGGTGGTCCCCACATTTATCTATTCTTATAAATTTTTGCACAGCCTTGGTTTATGTGCCAAAGTAGTCGTTAAGGTAGATGTCAAAATTTAACAACGCTATTACTGAATGAATGCTTTATATTTCTCCATTTCTTCTCTCTTCTCTCTCTCCTTCTCTCTATATATATAATATTATATATATAATATAATATATATTATATATATATATATATATATAATATATATATTATATATTTATTTATATATATATATCTGTATATATATATATAATATATATATATATAATATATATATATGTATATATAGTTTATATATATTATATTATATATAATATATTATCCCAACTCGAGGTGGCGGGGGATCGGATCACTATACTGCAATCAAAGTTTAGAATAATAGGACGACTTTGTAGAACAAGGTACTTTACCTCGTATGCAATTTCAAAATTCTAGCACCAGCGTTTTTAACCCCACCCTCCTTTCGCCCCCCCGCACTTTACATATATATGTATATACTTGTTAACCATTTTTTAAATTTATATTTTAATATTACAATATAGATATACCGTGTGCGGCTAGTACAGTATCTTAGATAGACATACAGTATATTATATATATACTATATATATATATATATATATATATATATATATATATATATAATATATATATATTTAGAATTTTCTAATATAAATATATTTATATATTAATATATATCAGCTTCCAGAGTTCTATTCATTTCTCTAACAAAAGAAAGCTAATTTAAAGGGAAAAATTTTGATATGGCTTTTAATAGATGAAAAAAATATAACGCTTTTCAAAATTTAAAATTTCTTTAAAATGTTTTAATCTAACAATTATCATTTTTGAGAAGTACGAAGGAGCACCAGAGTTGTAAAAAGTTGATTTTTTTAACTAAACGGTACCCCAGGGTAAACCACAAAGATAGAACTAGCCGGGGTTTCTCGGCCTACCGGGGGACTTCGTCCCTCTCTGTCCCACCGTCGGCTTGAACCCCCTAAAAAAAATTATAAAAAAAATTAAACTTTTCTCCAGAGCATGATAAAAATCTTAGTACGAGTATGGAAATGATAGGTAGTTAAGAAAAACTTCAGGGGGAAGGGGAACTTCTGTTAATTAAGAAGCGTTCTCTTTATGTATCTTTCCCCCGAGCTCTTTAAGAAAAGTTCCTGAGGCTTGCTACTTAAAAGCCCTTTTCCATTAATACATATTATGAGATTAAATACTTCTACTGCAAAAACGGAAGCTTACTCAGAGCGTACGTTGCCAAGCCTAAGATGATACTAATATTTAAGGTTATTAATAAATATTAGAATAAAATACATTTTTTTTAAGTTTCACCCATGAAATTGCTCGCTGAATTCAAAAATGTTATTTATTTTCCTGTAGCTGTTATAGTTTTTTAGATACATGCATGTTGCTTTCTGGAGTCTGGCCATATAATGTAATTATTGAGTTTAACAGATTCTAAAATAAATCTATACTTTTTTAAAATCAATCGATGCTTTGATATTCGTAGAACCAACGTGCCAAATGTTAATAGAAAATTAAATATTATGTTCGAAAAATTAGTAAGGTTAGGATGAGTTTGGTGAAGTAGACAGATTAAAGCCCGGCCCACACTTGCGGACTTGTGGAACGACTTGTCGTTGGACTTGTTCATACGGAATAGTCCAATGTCAAGTTTGCAAGTGTGGACTGGGAAAGTTGTACAACGTTTTCTATTTTCACAATTCCGTCGTCTTTGAAAAGTTGATGCGGAGGAGCTTCGTCTTTGACTTGTCCACGGATAAGTCCGAGAGTGTGGACGAGACACATGGACTTGTTGTACGACTTTTGACTCATCTTCTTCAGACATTATTTGTATTAATATATATATATATATATATATATATATATATATATATATATATATATATATATATATATATATATATATATATATATATATATATATACTATTAATATATATGTGTGTATGTCTGAAGCGAATTCAGACCTTAAATTAAATCGATTCTATTTAAAAACTGATTTATTATCTATGGTGGTGATAGGAAAATTAAAATGTGCATGGTTGACAACTGCTTCGGTCTGGAGAGCAGGCCCAACCTTGTTTTTATTGTGATGTTGGCAGTACATCATGGTAATCTAATAGCTCTTCTTGATGGAATTGGACTTTCTGCTCAGTTGATTGACCACATCCGAAAAGTTTACAACCGATCGTCACTTAAAGTTGGAAATGACTGGATTAAACCATGTAGGGGAGGCCTTCAGGGAGATGCTCTCTCCCCGATCCTGTTCAACCTTGCCTTGGATTTTATCCTGTCACAAACTCTCCCAGAAATTGGGTCTAGGATTGGAGACCACGTAGTGTCCTCGCTAGCATTTGCAGATGATGTGGCTCTTCTGGCCAAAACAAAGACAGGGACTCACGTTTAACATCAACGCCATGGTTGAAACTGCGTCTTCCTTGGGGCTGACCATTCGCATTAACAAATGCGCCACGATTGGTCTGCGCTGGTTAGGAAAGGAAAAGAAGATTGTCCACGATCAGGTCCCATTCTTTATCAACACCGATCCTATTCCATCTCTGGATCACACGGGGGTTTATAAGCTTCGTGACGGGCTTGGAAAACTTACCTCATTCCTAAAACCGCAACAGAAGCTACATCTCCTCAAGAACTATCTAATTCCGAAAATGCTTTATCTGTTGAAGCATGAATCGATCTCCATCAAGATTCTTCGAAATGCAGATAGAATGATTAGATCTACGGCTAGAAAGTTCTTACATCTCCCAAAGGATACCCCGATTCCAATGTTCTGTCAACCACCATCAAAAGGCGGCATTGGAATCACTGAATTGGAATCCTCAATCCCAATTCAGCTGGAGGGTCTTAAAACGGCTCTCTCTAATAGAGGTCCCCTTTGGAGAATAGTTGCATACTCAATCAAAGTGCCTCTCTCCACAAGACCTAGGAGGGAGCACGTCATCGAGTTCCGGGATGGCCTGGGAGTGGTTGAGGCAGCAAAAAGATCTAGCTGCTACTCTTGGCTATCAGATGATGAAGGGATCGGACCTCGTAGAAGCTATCAAGATTCGGCAGAACTTGGTTCATACTAAGGGAAGGAGTACCCGAGGAAGACAGGTGGAACCTTGGCAAGTAACCTGTGATCTGGGCTGTCCCCGACTTCAGACCTTAGGTCACATTCTCCAAGAATGTCCTGCTGTGGCTCCACTTCGTGTAGTCAGACACGATCGACTTAACTCAATCTTGAAGTCAGAATTAGAGAAAAGGAATTGGAATGTCACTCTTGTACCAACCATACCAACTTCCGCCGGGATCAGGAGACCGGACATCATGTCACCGTGGTAATAAAGCAATTCTCATCGACTCGACTGTGGCTGCAGATGCTCACGCGACCAACTTGAACACCGTGGTGCAGAGGAAGGTTGAGTACTATGATACACCAGCAATACGAGATTGGATCACCAACAGGACCGACTGCCAAAAAGTGGAAGTGAACGCACTTGCTTTCAACTGGAGAGGAGATCTGTCAGGGCGGCCCCACGCTCTCTTGAAGTCCCTCAATCTTATATCATATATCAAACTTCTAGAAGTGGCTCTGATGGAAGGAAACTCAAGAATCTTCAAACAGGCGTCGGGCAGGTGGGGCTAGCAACTCCTCTGAACCAGTCGTGACTTTCGCCCGTCGTGACACCCATCCACGATGTACCTTTTCTAGTGATTGACGCTTGCTCGCCCAACCATCAAGAGGCCCGTTGAAGATGCGGGAAGGGAGTCTAAGAACCATCCCTTTATCTACTTTAATTTTACCAAGTTTATTTTTTAGTTTCGTTTTTGATGGGGAAGGTTGAAAAAAAAACGCCAAATCCTCGCCATCTAAATTTAAGTTTGGCTACTAAAATTTAAGCTTCTCTCTCTCTCTCTCTCTCTCTCTCTCTCTCTCTCTCTCTATATATATATATATAATATATATATATATATATTATAATATATATTTATATATATATATTATATATTATATATATATATATATATGCTACTTTTTTAAATGGTACTCGCTACTTTTCCACAAAGGTTTCTGGCAACAATGTAACACAATTCAAGCTCAGTCTTGTTGATACCACCGTCTTGTAAACATATTAATCCTTACTAATTTAATTACGACGACAGATATTAAACATTTCTCTAGCGAATTTACAAGAGTTAATTGAGATATATAAATCTTTGCCGTGTTTAGGGAACATAAAATCAAAAGCTTATAGTGACAGAGATAAAAAAAAATTTCAGCCTACGAGTTATTATTGAAGAAATTTCAGGAAATTGATCCTACTTCACAAGGAAACTGTAATAAAGAAAATAAATTCAATGCGCAGCGTGTACCGGAGAATTAAAAAATCACCAGCTATCAATGCGTTCTGGGTCAGGAGAGGTGGACATTTACAAGTCCTCCTCACTCTGGTACTTTGATTCGTTTTCCTTTCTTCGAGACGATGAAATTCCAAGGGAGTCCATTAGTAACTTAACGACCAAAACGAATGGAGGGCAAAAAATTTCTTCCTTGGATGATTTTATGAAACAAATAATTTTTTTTTGTCTCCTTTGATGTATAAAAATATTATTTTAAGCGCCAAATGACGTAGGTCAGGTTAGGTTATTCTAACTTAATGTACCCTACCAACGATCTAACATAGCTACCTCGTTAATAACTTTTAAAACTCTATTTACTGCCAATTAGAAACCGAAAAACCTTCATGAGCAGGAACTATTTATGCATCATAGAATCATCCTGTCAAGAATTTTTTTTGATCCGAGCTTTCGTCGTAATATATATATATATATATATTATATTATATTATATATATATATATATATATATATATATATATATATATATATTATATATATATATATTTTTTATATATAATATTATATATATATATATATTGTTGATACCACTGTCTTGTAAACGTATTAATCCTTACTAATTTAATTAGGACGACAGATATTGGACATTTCTCTCGCGAATTTACAGGAGAGTTAATTGAGATATATAAATCTTTGCCTGTTCTTGCCACGGCACAGTTCCTTCATTTTCAAAGTAGGATTTAAAAGCATCCCTGACAATTTTTGCGTTTTCCAAAACCTGTCCACGAATTCCCCTTTGAAGATTATGCATAAATTTATAGGGTTGCATCTCTCGCCTGTCGCTATTGATCCATCGTTCAAATCCTCACGGTCTAAACTCTAAAGAATCTGATGCCAAATAAACTGTAGGATTTTTTCTTCTTAAGTAATTGTGCAATATACCGTTATATACAGCATGTAAGCACAACAATATCAATATTCTGTACTTCAAGATTAATAGCTGTTTGAAGGACACGGAATCTAGACGCCATAATACCAAAAGAATTTTCGATCACCCTGCAAGCTCTTGACAAACGGTAGTTAAAAATTGTTGTGGCTTTCGTCAATGTGTCCCCCGGGTAAGGTTTTAAGAAATCCGGATGCAGTCCAAACGCTTCATCACCAACGAACACATATGGAACTACGGTGTCAGTGTCCAGCCTTTCTTGGATTCGGAATATTTAGCGTTCCCTCAACAAGCTTTTCACAAAACTTTGTGTTTGACATAACACCTCCATTAGGTACACGGCCATTTGTTCCAACATTACAATATGTGAATTCCTACCGAGCATTTGCATTAGCCATGAGTACTATGATGTGGATATTTTTATAATTGAAGTAAAATGAGCCACTGTGTGTTGGGGGTATAATTCTAATGTGTTTGCCATCTACTGCTCCAAGACAGTGCGTAAATTGGCAAACCTGTTTGAATTCATCGCCAATAGCAATCCATTCTTCTTGTGTTTTGGGGAACTGAAAACGATATTACAATATAAGAGATTATATATATATATATATATATATATATATATATATATATATATATATATATATATATATATATATATATATATATATATATATATATATGGTCAGTGTCTAAAGCTGACATCACAGTAAAACAGTAAATAAATATATATTTGGAATCAGCGGAAAATTTTAAGGGAGGGGTTTTAATTTTTTTTTCTTTTATTCGTCTGGAAATATTTTTTAAAAATTTATTTAGCTCGAGCTGACGTGGGGACAGAGGGGGCTGAGACCCTGACTCTGAAATGTTTGCGGTTTGCCCTTATGTATTCCTTTAGTAAAAAAGAATTTACTTCCTATTACACTTGGTATTTATTACTTTAACTAAAGGAATACCATAGGGTAAATCGCAAAGATGGTAGGAGTCGGGGTCTCTCGGCCTCCCGGTGGACGACGGGGACTTCGTCCCCCCCTCTGTCCCCTCGTCGGCTCGAACTCCCCAAATGGAGGAAAATTTTTTTTTATTATATCCGACGAAATGCAAAAAAAAAAAATTAAAAACCCTCCTTAAAATTTTCCGCTGATTCCAAATATATAATTTGTTTTACTGTAGGTGCTGCCGTTCTCGAGTTACATGATGTCAGCTTTAGACACTGACATATATATATATATATATATATATATATATGAGTATAGTATATATATATATATATATATATATATATATATATATATATATATATATATATATATATATATATTAAATATATATATATATATATATATATATATATATATGGATAAAAGCGTATACAGCAACTAGAATTTTCCATATTTTTTATTTATTTACTTAATCAGGCGTTTCGGATAAAGGTCTATCCATTTCATACATCAATATACCGGAAACCCACCTCAACATCATTGGGAACTAGTTATTTCAGCTATACCCCTTTTGGATATAAACGGGCAGGAATCTACTGTAGAATAGATAGAGCATACAAAATTTGCTCCAATTCGCTATCCTTTCAGAAAGAAATGAACTTTTTAAGAACTTTCTTTACAATAAATCTGTTCCCTCAGACTATTTTCGATAAGACATTGGGCTCTTACTTGACTAATTTATTCCGTCCAAAAATCCCATCGTGCGATGTACCAAAAGAAAAAATCTACTTGGATCCCGTTCTACAGACCTGGTCAGGTTACTTAGAGAAGTTTTAACACCACCTTTTCCCCAATGTGACTTCAGATTTGTTTGTGTTAATGCTCATAGTATAGGCTCTTACTTCAGCTCCAAGGAGATGCTCCCTGCCTTGCTTAAATCCTGTGTTGTGTATAAATATTTGTGTGCAGACTGCAATGCCTGCTACGTAGGTGAAACCATCCTACAATTAATGATTAGGATATCTAAGCACAGAGGTTTCTCTTTTCGCACAGGTCGGCCCTTATTCAATCCCGAATATTCGGCCATAAGAGAGCATGCTATGTCACAGGACCACCCAATCTCTTCAAATAACATTTCGATACTCAAATCATTTCGATCAGAAACGGATGGGAGGATCTTGGAGTCCCTCTTCATCAAGAATATCAACCCATCTCTTAACAATAATAATAGTTCAATAAAGCTTTTTATTGCATGACATTGTTGGTGCAGCTTCAAAACCATTATCAGTATTTTATTATTATTATTATTATTTTTATTATTTGTAAAAAAATCCGTTTAGTCATTTAATTTTTTCCCTTATATAGTCCTGTTTCATTTGATGTTAAATAAAAACCAACCAACCAGCTTTGTTTTTAATGTTTTAGCAGATTTATTCGATATGGAGGTGCAAAAACTTTTGTTAATTTATCATGAATGTTTTATATATTTTATTTTGAATGTGTTATGTTTTTAATACACTGATGATGGATAGACCTTTATAAACGTCTGATTAAGTAAATAAATAAAAAATGTGGAAAATTCTAGTTGCTGTATACGCTTTTATCCTTAAGATAAGATTTCCTAGAAATAAACCTGTTTAAAGCATTATATATATATATATATATATATATATATATATATATATATATATATATATATATATATATATATATATATACAGTATATATATATATATATATATATATATATATATATATATATATATATATATATATATATATATATATATATATATATATATATATATATATATGGCCAGCATCCCGAAAAGGCCAGGCATGTAACTAGAAAACTATAACATATACACGAAAATAAATATCATTTATTAATCAGGAGACATTTTTACCGCAGAAATTAAAAAAAAAATTAATTTATTCTAATATTTATTAATAACTCTATATTAATATTAGTAAAAAGTGCAGGCTCTGATTGACTTGAAAGACCTTGAAAGCTGCAGTCTCGGGAGAAAAAGTTGCCAAATGTCGCTTTATAATATAATTGGAGAAAATATTATTTTTTTTCTTTATATCCTTATTAGGGGGTTTGAGCCGACGGAGGAACGGGGGGGATGAAGTCCCCGTCGTCCCCGTAGGCTGAGAAACCCCGACTCTCTCTTTTATCGTTCTTGTTTACCCAAGGTGGCTATACTTTAGTGAAAAAGAAAATTCAACATTTGGCAACTTTCCGTCTCACTCTGGAGTAAGCCCATCTTCTGATTTATCAAAAACTAAATTTCAATAATTTTTAAATAATTTTAATTTTGGAAAAAGCATTATTTTTTTAATTTTTTTTACTTGCGGAAAAATATCTCCTGATTCATGATAAAATGTTACTGATTTTCGTTTACCTGTTATACTTTACTTTAGTTACATGCCTGGCCTTTTCGATGCTGACCTATATATATATATATATATATATATATATATATATATATATATATATATATATATAGCAAGAAAGAGCAAGACATTCATATATATATATATATATATATATATATATATATATATATATATAGGCTTTACTGTATTTCGTGAACAGCAGTTTTTTGCATTGATTTATTTTACAGTATTTTTTATTATATTACCACACTCACAGGCTCCCAGGGGTACGGGGATAAAACTTTAACTTATTTTAAAATATTCGTAGGTATTATCGATGTAATAATTATCGATATATCGAAGTCCAAAAATTTTTATAATTGACATTAGAGCTTTCCTGATATATATATATATATATATATATATATATATATATATATATATATATATATATATATATATATATATATATATATATATATATATATATATAACACTAAAAATAATAATTAACCTGCGACATTTTAGTAAAGTCTGGAATGGTTATTATTGTTATCGATTGGGTTTGGAATCAGCCGATAATATATATATATATATATATATATATATATATATATATATATATATATATATATATATATATATATATATATATATATATATATATATATATATATATATATATATATATATATATATATATATATATATATATATATATATATATATATATATATATATATATATATATATATATATATATATATGGTCATTAATATCATATAATTTAATATTTTAGGAAGAAATAATTCAAGTATGTGACTAGAATGTTGATAATTTATCAGAGTCGTTCTCAACACTTCCTGCCACAACGTCAGCATCAGGAGACTATGCTAATTTCTCAGGCGCTTCTGCATCACCCCGCAATTCCCCTTCCATTGTTTGTAGGCCTTCCACAGCAGGAAAGCGGAAACAAGAAACAAAAAAAAAAATAGAGATGAAAAACATATGAGGTTCTACAATTAGCAGGTGAACGGCTAAAACATGAAATCAGGTGACAAGTTTGATGATTTTGGGAAGCATGTCGCCAATAAGATTAGAGATGTTACGTCAGAACAAAATATATTTGCCCAAAAACTAATGAATGATGTTCTTTTTGAGGCAGAAATGAAAAGTCTAACAAAAGATCATAAAATTGTAAATTATGGAGAATATAGAGAAGCACTTTTTCTGGGGTCAAGGTGGTGTTCATTCTGCTTATCATCATGCATTTCCACAAGGTTTTCCATATATACCTTCTTCTTCAAGTTCTAGTGGATCTTCTTCAACGCAGCAACAGTTTGAAGTACTACAAAATACTACATTCCCTCAACCGTCAACCTCAGACAGACCTACAGCTCTATATCAACAACGAAATACGTCATAGCAGTGCAGATCTCTCTCCCCAAGCTGATTTCCTTAACTCTTTACGGTTGCTATTTCCCGTGCTTACCGAATTTAACACATTTTTACAAAAAAATGTAAACAAAAATGGCGGCGGGAAGCAGACAGGATTTTTTTTTTTTTTTACAATGGATAAGGAAGGTTTGTGAGTAATCCCTTTGAAAATAATAGTGCCAATATTTGTGTGGTATTCATATTTTTTTCCTGTTTAATATGTTCATAAAGAAATCATATGATAATGTTTTCACTACGT
>JABUQX010010479.1:25000-36756 GCA_015478945.1 Trachelipus rathkii
ATGGATTATAGGAAGAAAGATTTAGTGGAAGAAGGAATGAACCTGATCATCCCATCCACGATTACAGCTCCATCTTATCGGCAGAAGCCCGAAGCGTCACCAGTCAAAGCAATCATTCCAATTTATAGCTAGCGTAGAAGCGACGCAAGGCCGCCCAATCAGCCCGATCAATGGCTCAAGCTGTATATAATACTATATATATATTCTATATATACTATTATACTAATATAATAGTATATATATATTATATATATATATTATATATCTATATATATATAGTATCAAGAAATCGAACTTCAAAATTACAATTATTCCCATAACTCCCATGATAAAGATGCCAAAATAATTTATTTTATATGCATTTAATCAAATGTAGAAAACATCCGCACATCCTCATTTTTCAAAAGCGATACGATGGGATGTCAATCGTTCCATCACTAATATATATATATATATATATATTATATGTATATATATATATAAATGTATAATATAATAATATATATTATTATATATATATATCATATATATATATATTTATATATATATATATATATATATTAGTGATCAGCAGATGTCATTTTTCCATGCCGCGGATGCGGGATGTTTGATTTTTAGTTCGTGCGCATGATATATATTATATTATATTATATTATATATACTATATAAATATATAATATATATATATATAATATATATATATATATATATAGTTATATATATAATATATTATATATGTTAAGTAAACCACATGCCTCAAAATAATTTATGCTATGTAAAGTTGGTAAACCTAGGAAATGCATTTTAAGATTCTGAATTTACGAAACAGAAAAAGAGAGAAACTTTATTTGAATTTTCAAATATAATTTTAAAAAAATTAACAAATGTAAAAAGAAATATTTTTTTGTGTATTTGTTGCTTCTTTTCTTGATGGAAAATAAATAAGCTTAAGCTTTTTTTTTTTATTTTAAATTGTGATATAATGCACAAAGTTTGCAAGATACGTCATATATATATATATATACTTATTATATATATATAGTCTATAATATAATAATATATATTTACATATAATTGTATACATTAGCTGTAAATATATATATATGATATATATACTAGAGAGCGGAAAATTTTAAGTTTTTTTTTTTTTTTTTTTTTTTTTTCGGCAAAAAATTTAAAAAAAAAAATTTTTTTCACGGCCCATTTTGGGAAATCGAGCGACGGGGGACAGAGGGGGGGACGAAGTCCCGTCGTTCCCCGGGGCCGAGAGACCACCCGACTCCTGCCACTTTGCGGTTTACCTCTGGTATTCCTTTAGTTAAAAAAAAAAGAATAAATTTTACTTAGCCAAAAACATTATGGTATTCACTTTAACTAAAGGAATACCATAGGGTAAACCGCAAAGGTGGCAGGAGTCGGGGTCTCTCGGCCACCAATCTCTTTCCCTCACCTTCGACCTTAATGAAAGAGATTTTACAATGTATATTATATAATTTTTGCACTAATATTGAAATTCAAATATAGGAAGGTTGGGCTTGAGTAACATCAATTTTTCTGCTGAGCCCAGCATTACTAAATACTCTCTAACTTGGAACATAAGTTGGAGGACAGGCCAAGTATTTCTTGCCAAGTTTAACTGAACGCGCTGGGTAAACATTTTGCTTAACTTTCCACCAACTGATTGGATCATCATTTGAATTTAATCCTTTTTCTTGGTGATAGTTTTCAATCATTTGCATTACATCTTTTGGTAATGTGTGTTTCTTCATCACTACTGGACTGTAGAAATTCTTCCAGGGAATCTGTTATAGTGTTATTGATTTACTTGTAGAAGGTGTTGGTTCTGTAGATTTTCGTTTTTTTTTCCTTTTAATGGGTGGCGAGTTAATATAATAGACTGTTCGGATTGACGTTTTTCAACTGCAACACAAAGTAAGATTTTAACTTGTTCTAATATTGTTACAAAAAAAAATCTTGCCTTATAACGGGAATCTAAAGTAAGTTGCAAAAGTATAAATGGCAGTAATTTCCACAGAACCAAAGCGTTTTTTCTAGCTCTAGTTTAATTAATTTTCATTCTTTTTAAGCCGTCATAATTTTTATTTATAGATGGTTCAAAATGCTTCCTTAGCGTTGAGATGGTTCAAAATGCTTCCTTATCGTTGAGATTTAATGTATTACATCGGAGACAGAAGCTGTAGCTGCGCTGATTTTTTTGTTAATCTTCAAATGGTTTTGAATAGCTTAATGCAGTGTGATATGATGTCATTTTCAGGGTTGGCATTAAAAAAAACACAAAAAAAGCCCACCTAATAAAACCCAAAAAAGCAAAGCAAGTGTTTTTTTTTTTTTATTTTTTTTTTTTTTTAATTTTTTTTTTTATTTTCAACATTTGACAGATTTTTTAAAATTACTAACTAAACTTTTCAGTAAATTATGTTTCATTATTAGTGACCTAGTTGCATTTTATTCAAGATTTTCACGGATATACCTTTTAAATGATTGAAATAAATGAGTTAAAAAAAATAATTTTAAAATATAATACAAAACAACAAATGAATGAATCTTTAAATTTTATTGACTAGAATATAATAAATAGATTCCATTATTAAAATTAAGAATTTAAAAAAATATTGATATCAATGTAAAGATAATCTGATAAAAATAAATAAAATAAATAGATAACTAATAATAAATAATACACGTTTTGAGTTTTTGACACAGTTCCTTCATCCCTACGCGAATGAGGAAAAAATAAAAAGTTGTTTTCGTACTCTTTTGTAAATAGCCTTTGATATATGGAAATATAGCATTTAAAAATAATTGGTTAATGAACCATTAGAACATTGAGACATTTTTTGATAACATTTGTTAATGAAATTTCTTAGTTTAAAACAAGTAATTAACTCAAAGGCAAGGATGGAACTACATTTTACTATTTTCATTAAACTGTGAGAAGAAACAAAATAACCACAGATTAAGTATTAGAAAATAAAGATAAATATTATCTACAACCTTCCGAATCTCGTAATACAGAAATATACATAGTAGTCTAATGCAAATACAGAAATATACACAGCAGGTCCTAATACAGAATATAGAGATATACACATAATCTAATCAATTTTCTTCACCGTGCACTTCCAATATTGTCGCAAACCCGTAGAAATGATGTTCGTTAGTCAAACAACTATATATATCTATATAAATGTTTTTTTAAGATGAATTGAAAATATTCGATAATTAATCGAACCGAATAACTACCGATAATCATCGCAGAAATCTATCGAATCTATATTAGAACATAAAAATATTAAAATGAAAAACAAAGTAAAGAAGCAACATGGGCCATCGAGACTGTCCCACCAAGCCAAAAGAACCAAACAACATGTTCATTGCAAACCACAAGCTCTCTAGGCTTGTCAATAATTACATGTATATACTAACATACAAGTCTAAAACTATGCCATGCAATTCACAAGCATACTTCTAGGGCCTTGTCAATGAACTTACATAGTATACACAAAGTCTTACAACTAAACGAGAAAAATGACTCTAAATTAAAGTATTGCTAAATCCATTACTAGCTCTGAATAACGTTATCCTAATACTTTTATGGTAACATTTAATACTGTTGTAATAAAACCGCCAATTTGGTTAGGCCAAAAATATCAACATATGATACAACCATCCATATACTATCCTATCCTTTCTTAAATGTTTGCAAACGATTCGCCCTCTACTCAACTTCCTGTGGCAAACCCATTCCAAAATTTAATCAAACCCTATTATTGAAATGAATCTATCTCATTCTAGATTGCATCCTTTCTTCTTAATATTTCTTGTTCTGAGCGAACTTCTGACCTTAGCGTGTGTAACTCGCATACTGTGATCGGAAATCATTGCGCGCGGGAAAATGGTTTTCTAGAGTGCTCTAGCGTTAAGTTACTGGTCCAGAAGAAGATGTGCGGCCAAATGACAGGCGAAACCCTTCCTGGGAGGTTAATATATATAGTTAGTATATATATAAGTTATATAGTATATATATATATATAATAATATATTATACTATAATTTTAATATCTATATATATATATATATATATTATATCCTTAAGTGGGTTTGAAACGCTTACCCTGAGATGGGTAAACATGAGCACGATTGCTAAAAGAATCCCGCACTTTTATCTGAAAGGTTACACCTTGCACTTTTCCGAAGGACAAGGCATGTTCTTGGTGGAGATACCAACCTCCGCCGTTTCCCCGCTACACTTTAAAAAAAAATTGGGGGGGGAGGTCGATTACATTTATATATGAGAGGGTTGGTACACTGTTTAGTACATTTACACTGGGGAGAAAGAGATAACAAAAAACGATTATCAGGGAAAAATATGATATTTGGTAGAATCTGTTAAACTCAATAATTACTATATATATTATATATATAACTATATATATATAAGGTATATATATATATATATATATATATATATTATATATTATATTATATATATATATATATTTATATATCCCAACGACTCTCGCTGACTTCAATTAACTTGGCGAATTTCATAAAACTTGCATGAAATATTTAAAAACAGCTGAAAGGAATGAGAAATGTAACAAAAACTCCGGAAATGAGTGAAAATTGCCTTCAAACATTTACAAGAAAATGTACTCACTAGCAGTGTTTCATTTTTTAAAAAACTGTTTTGTGAGTCGGGATTTATTTACCTGCATCAATATAAGGATTGTTGCCGCATTTTAATAGATATTTTTAGTTTTTTCCTAGGTAAAATTTTCTCAAAAATATTTTGAATGTCGCATTTTAACGATTTTTTTTTTTTTACATTTTCAGTAAGTTTCATTGAAATCTATTAGATGCGTTAGGATTAATAAGGTCATATATATATATATATATATATATATATATATATATATATATATATATATATATATATATATATATATATATATATATATATATATATTAAAAGTTGTGAACTCACAAGCATAGCCCTATTCTAGGAGGGGCTTTCTAGTCCGTACTACGGATCGAACCCGGTCCTTGCTTTGAGACTGTTCTCTTCTTACCGATATATATATATATATATTATATATATATATATATATATAATAATATATATAATACATATATAGATATATAGTATAATATATATTATTATATATATAGATATATAATATAATTTATACGTGTGTGTGTGTGTGGTGTGTGTGTGTCCGTAAAGTCATGGTGACTTTTGAACGGTCACAGGAAAGCAACAAAAGATAGAAATGTGAAATCTTCACCAAATAAAAGGGAAACTCTAAAAGTTTGATGACGCAACACCACGAACTGCGCGGCAGCGGATCAGGCCACGCTCAGGCCAGTCGCGATGTGGACGTTACAAAGGAAAGTTCAGTGTGTTCTGTGGCTTGCTAAATTCGAATCCGTGACCAAAATGCAACGTGAATATCGTCGCGTGTACAACGAAGCGCCACCACATAGGAATAACATTACTCGGTGGGATAAGCAGTTGAAGGAGACCGGAAGTGTAATGGACAAACCATGTTCTGGTAGACCATCGGTAAGTGACGAGTCCGTAGAGGCTATACGGGAGAGCTACCAAAGAAGCCCTAAAAAATTAGTGCATGCGTGTGCTCGACAATTACACCTAAGAAATACTACAGTTCATAAGGTGTTAAAGAAATGTCTACGTTTTTCGGGTTACAAATTGCAGCTGTTGCACGCTATCAAACCCGCGGATAGACCAAAACGATTCTCGTTTGCTACAGATATACTTCATGAGATCGGCAATGAACGATTTCTGCAGAAGATTGTGTTTAACGACGAGGCAACATTCCATGTCTCTGGAAATGTTCATCGCCATAACGTCCGAAAATGAGCAGCTGAAAATCCTTGTGCCTACGTAGAGTACGAAAGTAACAGCCCTAAAGTGAACGTGTGGTGTGGTGGCCTGATGCATGATAAAGTGATAGGCCCAATTTTTTTTTTTTTTTTGCGGAGCAGACTGTGAAGGGAAGCAACTACCTTGACATGTTGGAGTTGTATGCAGTGCCACAATTTCCAGGTGTCATCTTTCAACATGACGGTGCTCCTCCAGCCATTGTTCGTGAATTTCTGAATACAACATTCCCCCAGCGGTGGATAGAAAGGGGTTCTGTCAGCTGGCACACGATCCCGATTAACGCCTAGATTTTACTACGGGATTATGTGAAGCAACATATCTACAGTGAACGTATCAACATTAATCATTTAAAACAGAGAATCACAGACGTTCTTAACTCTGCTACACCAGACATCCTTAACCGTGTGTGGGAAGAACTTGGATTATCGTTTGATGTTGTGTAGGCACACATGACGCCGCATGAACTGCATGAATAGGTATGAAATGGAGGGTTTCTTTTATTTGGTGAAGATTTCACTTTCTATCTTCTTTTGCTGCGTCCTGTGTTCAAATGTGACCATGATTTTAACGGACAACTGTATATATATATATTATATATATAATATATATATATATTATATATATATATATTAATATATATCTATCTCTATATATATATATAATATATAGTTTATATATATATATATATATATTATATATATGGGCCATCTTGCATTTATACTTATCGCGTGAAACTAGGACAAGTAAATTTTGTAAGAAATACAAAAAAAGCACATCATATAAATTTTAAATACATTTTTTGACATAAAAATAACTATTATAATATTTCTAATCACAGATTAAAACTGTTCTAGATCAAACTGAAAGAGAAATAAAAAACGAACTGTTTACCATTCATTCTATAGGCTTCTAAGCTTCACCTTTAACACACGCATTACAGTTTGGCCAATCCTTTACTGGTGTAACCCAATTAAGGTAAGCGTATAGTGCAACTAGCATAAATAAGTAAAAAATATAGATACGTCAAAGCAGACTTTATGATGTCTACTGCAAGTCATGAAAATGATTAATTTAATTTTTATTGGAATACTTTAATGCTCAAAAGCCACAATTACTATATCTTACGCCGTTTTCGTTTTTGCATTTGTGCTTGCGAAACGTGAGAAATGCTCGAGTTTTCGTTAGTTTTTGTCAAACGTAGCGCAAAATTGTAAAATTGCTCAATAAACGTAAGGAATTTCCTTAATTCTGTAAGGTTGCTATTTCCCGTTGCTTGCCGAATTTAGCAGGTTCTTACGAAAAAATAGAAACAAATAAGAAAGATGCCTGCGTGGTGGGCCCATCATTTAGGGGTGATTAACATCACTATCACTTGGGAAATTTAAGATGGCTGAATTGTTTGGTGTGGTTTTTATAGAAACTATTTATTTTTTGTTTATTCCAAAAACGTGCTCCATCACAACAGCTGATCCCAATTGTTTGTAAACAAAAGTGACTTTTACGAGAAATTCTCACTAAAACTGGGTTAACATTTCTTATCGAGTGCAAGCACAAATGACAAAAACGAAACAGGTCTAAGGTTTTTCCCATTTTAGAATTTCTGCCATTATGAAACGTAAGAAATGCTCGAGTGTGCGTTCGTTTTTGTCAATCTTTTGAGCAAACTCTTAAGAAATGTTTACCAAACGCAAGGGATTTCCTTAACTCTATACGGTTGCTATTTCCTGTGCTTACCGAATTTAGGACTTTACGTAAAAATGCAAGCAGGCAGGAAATTTATTTATTTTTTATTTTTTTATTTTTTTTACAGTCGGTAAGGAAGGTTTATGAGTAATCCCTTTGAAAATGATAAGATTGTGTTAAATATTTGTGTTTCCACTACGTGATAGGCTCGTTTGAATTGATGAATGTTTTATTCAATAAAATCGGCTTTAAATCTAATTTGTTCCAAATCGATGAACTCTAACACAATTGTTAATCAATTATTTGTAATATAAACAATGTTATTTTTTTATTTGTTCATTCCAAATCTCCGGGCTCCATCACGACAGCCGATTTCAATTGTTTGCAAACATAAGTAAACTTCGTAAGCAATCGTGGTCATTTTTTCACTAAATTCGTGCTAAAACTGTGTACGCATTTCTTACCGAGCGTAATGACAAGAAAAGGCCAATGTAAAAATTGCATTGCTTTTGCAAGTTCTGGCAACCCACTTAGGTTGTTAGTAGCCGACAGATTGTGATCTATTTCAACACAAGATGTTCAATGCAATAAATAGAAAATGCTTATCACAAGTGTAATTGTATTACATTCATTTGCGACACTTTCCTTTAGTTTAACATGCGTATTAACAAACATTTCGTTTTGACCAAGTTTTAAAAAAAGTGGTGAAATCTCGCTCAAAAATACAAATCAATTTTTTTAAAAAGTTTATGTTCAACTAATTTTTTTCTAAATTTGTGCACATTTTTGTCAGATAAATTTACACCGTTATATTTTAATAATAATAATAATAATATATTAAAAATTGCCTATACTCTGTCTCCAACATACTTCCAAATTAAATATAAAAAAATGTCTTCCGATTTCTGCCGTTTCAAGTTCTTGATTTATCGTACAGTGAAACATCTTACGTCTGGCGCATTTTGATACTCATTATAAAAATACTTTTGTCATTTTTTATTCAATTATATATATATATATTATATTATATATAATAATATTATATATAAATATATTATATTTTAAATTATAATATATATATATATATATATATATATATATATACTATATGTTAATAGGAGGCCCAAAAAAAAACTTTCCGTAGCTCTGAAAATAGATCATCAAAAAGCCTGACCACCTATGTTAATAGAAGATAGAACCCAGTTAAGTTGTCTTTTCAATTAAACTTTACACACAAGTTTGAAAGTCCTACGATTGACTACTGCTTTGGAATTATTGTTATTGTTATCGTTTCCCAAGGCTGGTGGAAAAATTATCAATAGGAAAAGTAGGACCACCTCAATGTTAATATACCCAAAAAGTTTGGAAGTCGTAGATATAACGGTATAACTAGTTTTGGTATTATTCTTAACATGGGGGCACAAAAAAAAGCCCACCTTACAAAAGTCTGGTGGATAATTTATAATAGAAAAAGTGGGCAATACCCAGGTTAATATATTCTCAAAGTTATATATATACGTCTGGGGCTAAAACGGTCGTTCTAGGAAATATAGTTTTAAAGGTATTAACATTTCCTTTACCCACGATTTTCCCAAGCAACAGCGTCGAAGTAGCACAAAGTTTAATTGAAGAGACAACTTACTGGGTTCTATCTTCTATTATTATTTCACTATTCAACCTTAGACAGGTTTTTAGATTTTTAGCAACAAAATGACAATCTCAGGACTTAACACGTGTCAGCCAAACTGTTGAACCAAATTTTGTGGGAACATCTAAAACGTTCATTAGAGTCTTTAAAACATAAAACGTTTTTAAATTAGGGACGACATTTTTTTGGTGGAAAAAGAAAATTCAAACTCCCATTTTTCAAGGCTTGTTCCTCCCAAACTATAGCGTCCAAGTTCCTTAAAATTTGAGAGAAGAAACCTTACTGTGTTTTATCTTATTTTAAATAATCACTATTCTATCATAAGCAGATCTCGAGATTTTTAGCAGCAAATTGCCAATCTCTGAACAGTTTTTGAGGGCTTCGAAAAGTTCAAAATGTCATAGTCTAACGCTTGTATCTCCCATACTGTGGCGTGTAAGGAGCTCAAAATTTAATTGAAGGGAGAACTTATTGTGTTCTAAGTGCCATTTTGCAACTCTTGTATCTCCCAAACTATAGCGTAGTAAGTTCCAAATTTAATAGAAGAGACCTTGCTGGGTTGTATATTTTAATAACATTTCACTATTCTAACTTAAACAGGTCTTTAGATTTTTAGCAGCAAAATTCATCTCAGAACTTAACACATGTCACCCAAAGTGTAGAACCAAAATTCGAGAGTACATAAAACATTGATTAGAGTTTGTAAAACAAAATTCAGTATGCAATTTTTTTTTAAAAATGTCATTTTGCAACGGTTGTACCCCAACCTATAATATAACGTCCAAGTAGCTAAAAATTCAATATATGAGAACATTTAATGTGCCATACTCTCTATTAAAAGTACACAATTCTATTTTAAACAGGTCTAGAGATTTTTAGTTGCAAAATATCTATCTCTGAACTTAACACATGTCACCCAAAATGTTGAACCAAAATTTAGATCTAAAACGTTGCTTAAGAGTCTTTTGAACCTTAGATGAGAACGAAATGTTTAAAATCCCTCTTTGAAAAGCTTAAAACTCCTTAAATATAGCAACGACTAAGCGGAAAATTTAATAGTTTACAGACCTTATTGATTTATACGGTATTTTAACATTTCATAATTCGATCTTAAATTGGTTTTGAGATTTTAGGCCTGAAACTTACCACTTCGAGTCGTTTTTATTTTTCAACCTCTTCCCCTTAATTAATAAATATGATTTTTTATAAGAGTTTTGAATGTAACGTATTTAGCTGGTACACCAGATTTCAACTTCCTAGGACTATCCGTTGCTTTACAATAGGCAATGTATATTTTTTTCCTTTATTTATTTCTTAAGTTAACTTGGTTCCTTCCACGGATCACCCCCTAAAACTTAATTTATGAAACCCCCTATCCATACCTCAAGAAGCGGATTAGGATTGGCTTTAGAAACCTCACCCTAAAGTTTATTAAATCGAATATATCTCACGGCAAGATGAAATGCTGTCGTTGTTAAACCTTTCTTGTAGGAATATAACAATAACTGCTTTTATTATGGTTCATTTTCCTTTTTTTACACGTGATCTTTAAATCACATCTAAGAGGAGAAAGTTTAAGCTGATACTGCATTTAAGGCAACATTTTCCGCTTATCAATCCTTATGTGTGCTGGGGATGGAGCACGAGGCTCCCGAGGACTTTCTTCGTTGTCGCTCTGGCAAGAAAGGAATTGTCATTTCTTCTTCAAATATTACAAATTATTATATATTATATTATTATTATTATTTTATATTATTATATTTTATTATTATTATATTATTATTAATGATTTTCATTAATAGATGAAAAGTATGAGCGAGTATGTGTCTATTTTAAACGTTCTGAAACAACCGAATGCTAAACATACATTCTGAACCATTAGGCGGAAATTCAATGATAATTACTGTTGCCTCAACCCATTTACATAGATTTTGAATATCTAATCATATAATTTCTCATCAACTTTTATTTGGTGTCTGATCAAAGGTCCAACAGGATGAAGGCATTTCATCTTATTTGAAATTGTTGGCTTTACAAATACTAAACCTGGTATTTCATTGTTGAACTCTTCTGGAGAACTCGTTTCTCCTAATGAAGTAGTAGTATAAGTATCTAACTGTGTTTGAGTTTTACTTGGTGATACTGATGGCCTGTAACTAGTCTTATCTCGCAATATTGGTGAGTATGAGTAATTCTTTTGAGAATGAAAATTGTAGGAGTAGCAATTATTAGCCGGAGATAATGGTAAACGAGTTGGCTCCGAGATATTTATTTGTGATGAAGCATCCACTACCTTGTGTTTAGAATGGGTTGTTGAACTATTACTGGCACAATCATTGCTGTTAGAATTACCAATGGTTCTCTGTGATATGAAATAGTCAGAATAGCAATTATTAGCTGGTGATAATGATATACGACTAGATTCCTCTGAGATATTTATTAGTTGTGTAGTATTAACTAAATTATTTGCATTTAGAACGGGTTGTTGAAATGTTA
>JABUQX010010480.1:0-23135 GCA_015478945.1 Trachelipus rathkii
AGAGAGATCCCCTACCCATACACCTTCCACAATCCCGTGATCGAATTCATATATATATAGTATATATATTATATATATATATATATATATATATATATATATTATATATATATATATATATATATATATATATATATATATATATAATATATAATATAATATATATATATATATATATATATTTATAATATATATTATATATATATATATTATATATATATATATATATATATATATATAATATATATATATATATATATATATATATATATATAATTTATTATGATATATGAGAGAGAGAGAGGAGAGAGAGAGAGGGAGAGTAGAAGAGAGGGAGAGAATGAGAGAGAGAGATGCGAAGAAAATAAGTTTCTGTTTCTAGAAACCTCAAACGCAGAATAAAAAATTAGAAACGCAATGCATATCTGATACATTGTATTATAAGACAACGTTCGACCCACCAGTGTCATCATAGGTCTAAGTCTATATAAAAACTTATATTATTATAAGTGAAGAATTTAAATAGATAATTCAGATTAATATAAGCTTAAAGGTAAGGGGTTGGTGAAGGAGCATTTGAAGAAGACAATGAAGAATTATTGTAAAGAGTGAATAAAATAGCATAAAACATTTGATGATTCAGTTAATATAGTAAAACAATAATAACATAAATAATATGATTAATTTGAGCTGGATCAGGTAAAGTATTATGATACAAAGAAAGTGTAGTAAATAATATATATTATGTAATATATATGTAAAATTTAAAAAAAATCTATGTAGTTTTTGTAATAATATAGATAATAATTTTAATAGATGAATAATGGAATTAATAGATATGGATTATAGATTAGTTATTTTATAAGTATATAAATTATAGTATATAATTGTTAAGTATCGGAATAGCAAACATCATTGCATGTTGAGTCTTAATAAATCATGACGAAAATAATAACAAAATCATAAAAAATATTATATTAAATACAGTGAACTACAGTGATTCAATATTTAAAATAGATATTAATAATAATATTCAAGTTATTAATGAATAATGAATGATTGATAATATATTAATTGAAAGATTAATGTTAATAATAATAATTAATATATAATTGAATAAAAATAATTATGTAATTATATTATTTATTAATTTTATTAATAAAAATAAGTAATAATGTATTTTATGAGAAAAATAATGAATAATAGAATAGTAATGAAAAATAATCAAAATTTTTTGTCTGAGCAAAATATGATAATAATGTAATAATAATAATAATAATAATAATAATATAATTCGTCTAAGATTATTAATTAATAGATAATAATTAATAATAATTAATAATAATGAATAATAAAATATAATATATAATGATAATATATATAATAAGTTTTAAGTAATATGATTAATAATAATATAAGTAGATACGCTAAAAACATTAAAAACACTAAAGAAGTAGATAAATCTTAAAATTACCGTGAATATTTGCAGAGTGAACAGAACTGGTGAGCAAATGTTGAGAAGCAATATTTTTCAGACCTGAAGTTACAAGTTGAGGTGCGGAAGTAATAAATTTAGTTGGTAGATGTCAAAATACTGTTTTGAAGGAACGTAAGAGAATAGCGAATATTATCCAGAATTGATAATGCAAGCAATGAGCTTGGATCACTTATATGCAGTAAAGTAAGTTTGAGTGCTGTTTCATTTACTGATTTACTAGGAAGGTTTATTATTATTGATATATTAAGGATTTCAAGAATTTAGAAGAGACTGTGTAGCAGGGGCAGAGGAAAAAGCACCTCAAATTGTTTTTCCTGAATTTAAAGGGATGAGCAAGCTCTGAATGAGTATCTAATAGGAGATAGATTCTTTTGGTAGAACAATACTGGAGGACTGTGTAATAATCAAATTTTCATTATAGTATATTTATTTCTAACGTTATATAAATGAATGTCATATAGATGAGAAGCAATTAATGAATTACACAATCGGATTAATGCAAACAAGTTTCCATCAAAGCTCTTGTGTTTTTTTTTTCAACTTCATTTGTTTTAGTAATGAATAATATTTCAAACAAATATCGTCATGATGTAATTTAATCATTTCAATTAATTATTTACATCCTATTAATAATTTAATATTATTGTTTGTATAATGTTAATGAAATGTTTAATCTTGCCTTACCTATTTCTATGTTCTGATTGCTTCGTAGGATGTTATAGGGAAATGCAATTAATTTTGTAGTAACGAATTTGAAATGGTGATTACACGTAACTGTTTTTATTGTCTACTTTTCATCAATAAAAAGTTATAAAAATTTGACTAAAACAATGTATTTGTTTCCAAATTCGTTTATGCTTATCTATTTCCTTAGAATATTTGGTCAATTTCCTTACACACCGACATCGCAGATTGTGAGTGAAGTCGATGATTCTGATTCAAACAATGCCAATGGCAAAACTGTCAAGAAAAGTTGGATTTACACCTCATCAAATGTCTGGAAGATTTGGTCGTTTGCATTTTGCCTATTAACTACTTCACTAACATTTTACAATGCAAGTGAACTTAATTATGTGAGTAAAGCACGAACCTTTGGTGATAAATCTTTACGAGATTCCTTACCTGAATTAAATCATGTAGCCTTCTTTATATTAGTTTTTATTTTAATGAATTTGGGTGTTTTATGTCTTTGAAGATTCATCTACACTTTGTGATCCTGTTCTTCACTATTGAGTTCTACGGTTTTTCTGGCAAACCACAACAAGATTTTATATAGTGGTAAGAAATCATGGGAAGCCAGGATTTTTTAATGAGCGATATTGAGTCCATCTTTGGGTTTCTGATGTACTGCAAGTTGGTGTGTTATTGTTGAGGCTAGTTTGGGTTGAATAGTGGGCTATAAATTCTATTATTTAGTATACCGGCATGCGATGATGTATTTTATCGTGGGTGTTCTGAATAACAATAAGGTATTTTGGGTTAGGCTGTGTTGGTCTGGATTTTATTCTTCACTATTCATGGGGATTGTTTCTTAGAGACATGTTGGTACTGGTTGGCTAGTGTGGAGTATGCGTACTATTTTCCGCGATTTAGTACAAATTACTGCAATATTAGAGGTGTGGTAGGAGGGTGAGTGAGTAGTGGATTGAGATGCTTAGGGTGCTTGGAAGAATAGTTTTTATAGAAAGGAAAATTCATCCAGACCTGGGTGGTTGTATGCTCTGTTGTTTAAATACGGTTGGCTAACAGAATGTGCCGTGTGTCATGTATAATTTTTGAAAAGTTATCTGGAATAACAGAATGTTGAGAAAGCATATGCCAATCAAATAAAATTACTTGCATCAAGATTTGAGAAGATGTATCATGTTGGTTCTGTAGGCTGTATGATTCCCTTTTCAAAAGTTATATCCATTAATGTATTTTGATAGTTGCTAGTTATCATCGCAGTCATGGTAGAACTTCTTTCATCGTTGATAATCGCACTATTTTACCTCAGCATTTTGATTTTAAATTTTTCAAAGAAAAATTAATTATATCATATTTGCCGCTCTTTATCATGTATCATTTCTCTCCTGTGTATTCTGAATTGCATCAGTATCTATTTTGTAGTTAGGGCATCATACGTCTAAATATATTATACTATATAGTTATATATATATATATGATATATAGTATATAGTATATTATATATATATTATACTAATATATATATATATTTATATATATATTATATATTAATATATATATATTATATATATATATATAATTTATATATATATATATAATTATATATATTATATATATATATATATATATATATATATATATATATGTATATTATAATATATATATATTATATATATATATTATATATATAATATATAATATATATATATATATGGTATGATTATTAAAACTATATATATATATATATATATACACTCTTCACATGCCAAAATTTTTAATGCGTTCCATGTTAGTTTCAAAACAACCTATCTTACCATTTGACTTTTCTTTTTCATGTCTTTTTAATTTGGAATCATTCTCCAGGACTTTATAAGTAAAAAAGCTTAAAATTGTAGGCTCCTGCACACTGCCAGAAATGATGGAGCAACATAATTTCTCAATGCTTCCTGTTTTTTCTCATTGCGCCCATATTTCATATTCTTTTAACTCAGAACATCATTCAATCAAATTATCAGTCTCTCCACATAACCTGCATTTATTTTCATGTTTCCTTACACTTTCATAATTACTCAAGCAATTCTGTTTGCTTCCATCATTAAACTCACCTCTTGTATCACAATCAATAACTTTGTCCATCGATTTCGCAAGCTTAAACACCAACCATTTAATTTCCAACAATTCTGTTTAACATGACCGCTTTTCTTGTAATAGTTACAGGTTATATCTCTACTCTCAAACATTCTAATTTTTTTTCCTACATATGTTTTACCTTCAAAGCTTCCGACATTCTTATGCCCTGCATTTGCAGAATAGGTCCTAACAGAAAACGACCTGGTTCCATTCTCCAGTCTTCAATCAAAGTTGCCCAAACTGGGAGTGCAAGGTCTTTCACTTTTTTGTCATCTTGCTCTTCTATCTCATCTTCATCTTTAGCTCAACTAATTACATCTTTCCACTGTTAAGTGTTTGATTGGAAGTTAATTGTTATAGGATTTTTTTTTAGTGCGACTATGATTATAATACTGCATGGGTTGGGGATTTGAAAACATTAACTGTTCTGGCCAAATGACCTCTTATGTTCCTACATTCTAACCAGGAGTTGGCACTATTTGTTGCCAGCATAGGTGTCACTGCAGAAACCACTGGAGTACTTTTATAAAGTGGAAGAATGAAGATGAACTGGTGAAGGTTCTTTATGAGAAAGGAGTGAGCCTATGGTGGAATTGGGTTTGAAAATTAAAATTAAATCAGAGGAAAATGAGGCATTTATAATTTTGAGTCTTCCCATTTTAATGTAAGAATAATTATAAAGGGGCAGCATAATGAAAAATGCAAATTTAGGAGCTTTGGGAGGAATAGGTTTAGGGTAAAAGTGTTGTATAGATACCTTGTTAAAGTATAGGATAGAGAAGATGGGTATAGATATTGGCATCGGGATATTTAAATAAAAAAAGGGAATTTTTTGTAGTTAATTGGATATAAATAACTATGGAATGGGGCAGTAAACATAATAACGTTACTGTTGTAGCATCTCATAAATATGACATAGTAAAAAGTATTTCATAACTGCAACCATATGTCTGTGTATCATGCCATAAAGTTATAGAAGGACACTGGCAATGTGAAAGATTGCCATTGATATAGTGACTACATTCTGTTCAGACGCTGGAGGCTGGCAAAGTTGCAATAGCATGAATTGAACAAAATACTCTTTATAAACAAAACATTGTGTTGCATGAAATGCAGAAACTTGGAATAAGAATTCCATGTTGCTTATTGTCGGAGAAGACATAATGTTAAATGCTTACAAAAGATGCACCAGACATTTACTCATGAGTGCTCTATAGATAAGTAGGAGAGAAAACTCTAAATGTTTGTTGGCTGAGTACTCACATGAAGATGAAATAATCTTTACTGTGGAAGAATGTTTTAACAAGCAAAACGATTAGGTGTATGCTTGGTCATCTAAGAAAGTAGCAGAATTCATACCATGTGTCCAAAGAGATCATCATCCAGTTTCTGTGATAGGTGGGGAGCGAGTTATGATTAATTCATAGATATCCATTTTTGTGAAAGTGTTAAAACTTTGGCAGCTGTGTACCATTAAACTTCAAGGTGTGGTAAAATCACTGTCATACCCTCATCCAAAATGAACCATTGACCTTCCAACAAGATTCTGCACCAGCACATAAAGCAAGGTCTACATACAATTGGCTCAGGAACATTGTTCCCCATTTTCTGGTGGTTTATGATTGGCTGCCTGGCAGCCCTGATCTTCATCCTTTGGATTACAAATTATGGGCAGTTTAGAACGTATATCCGCTCAAGACTACATTCAAATTTTAGTTCTTTAAAACGAGCTCTAATGGATGCAATGAAGAAATTTCTGATGGAGGTCATGCATGCTGCAATAGATGACTGGCCCAACAGACTTAAGGCTTGTGTGAAGGCAAAAAGCTGTCATTTGTATTTTTTGCATATATAATGGTTGTAGATGTTAAATTGAATTGCTTATTTGTTTTTATTTGACCACTATTTATGTGGCAGTAGTTTTGGGAGTACTTTGCATATACGAAACCCCCTGATTGATATGGTAATGTGCCTGGAATAATAATAAACATTCCAGGATTTACTGTTATTTCCTTTTATTCCCATACAAAAATTTCAGAAACATTAATTTCTTTAGGAACAGGAAAATAGAGACTGTGTAACCACATTTGTCTATCAAGACTATTCCAGTCAAAAAATGTCATTACCTTTGAATGTTTTCTCCCATACTTACATTTTCCTCATTCAAATAACTCAATTATACACATAGCGTACAGCCTATTAAATTAAACACCAAAATCCCAAAAGATTGTCAAAAATACTTATCATAATATGTGGCCTCTATAAGCTGAGTAAACCACATTATTCCTTGATCATTCGTATACTGATCTAACTTTTTCTTAAAGGTTGAAAGAGTTACTAATCAGTATATCTTGTGGTAAACCATTCCAAAAGTCAACCATTCTGTAACTGAAAAATTATTCTCACATCTAAATGGCAGGCATTCTTTTCTTTTTTTATATGACTCCAGGTGAACATATGATGATGTAATGAACAGGACTTACTCTCATCTACATCATCATATGACAAAAACATTTTGAAAGTCTGAATCATATCCTCTCTAAGAAATCTCCTTTCTAAGTAAAACATCCCAGCTCTTTTAGCTTATCCTTGTAACTGTTTTCAAATCAAAAAATCATTCTTATTGCTCTGAGCTCTACTTTGTCCAGCATATTAATAGATAAGAAACCCAAACCTTTGCACAGTACTCGAACAATAGAGCTTACTGATCACTTTCTTACTTTTATAATTAATATTGCAGTTTATTATTCCTAGCATTCTGTTAGCTCTATTACTGGCTTCTAAAATCTGCTCTGACACTCAAATTTCTGATGATTTATCACCAAAATCCACTGACTTAAGCCATTCTCCATACATTTTGTATTTGAAATTCTTTTTAGAATAACCCACATGAAGAATCTTGCATTTTTTAATAAAATTCTTTTGCCACTTTTCAGCTCACTCAAGAAGTTTATTTTAATCAATGTTGAATCCTTATACATCCAGCAATACTTTTAACAGAATAAATAGGCCAGCTTAGTGTCATCAGCAAACTTAGAAATTAAATATTTTATTCAATTATCCAAATCATTAGTTTATATTAGGAATAGTAGATAGACCTTGGTGACAACCTTCATTAAAATTATTGGAAACCGTAAAAATATGAGTAAATTATAGAAGAAAATTTGTTAATATTTACCTCATTTAAAGCTAATTTAATAAGTTTTGTACAAATTATATTTGCCAATGTTGATAAAAAATGTATTTATATAAGAACCAAGCTCCAAAGTTTGCATTGTGACCACTCCAGATTTCTGCAATGAAAATTAAAGATAGAAATTTTAGGCAGTAAATCTCGCTGCAGTGAGGGTAAAGATTGCTTTTAAGCAGGATTTAAAAATCTTGATTTGTGGGACATTTCTCTGGAAGACTTTTAGGATCTTTGAGAATCTTTACCACGGAACATACTCTACATGTACACAACCTGCACAAAACCTCTTTTAACATATATAACAAGCCTCTATCCTGACTCCGAACCACCTTCTTACAACTAAAGCAAGTATCACTTGGTATAGTAGTAGTAGTACAGGAAAATAATGATAAATAAAAAGAAATTATATATTTTGAGATTTAAACAGAAATTGAAACTAACTAAAAAATTGAATAGGGTTAGTTTATGCCGAGATAAATATAGGTGCACCTTAGCCTATGCCTATGAATAGCTTATCAAATTAAAAGAAATAAATTTAAATAATTAAATATATAATTAATGTTCATCTAAATCTACCAACAATTAAAGACACACATAGTTTGAATGAAATAAAAATTTAGTGTATAAAGTGTTAGGTTTTTTGATAATTGTCAAAGCTATACCAATACCCAAATAAATTAAATTATAAAAATAGTTACAAAATAAATATAAAAATTGTTAAAGATTACAGTTATGAATACAGACAAAGTAATCATAGTAAACAAATTAACTTGTGCGAGTGAGCATTGAAAAACAATCTTTCCTCACCAAATCACAAGACCAAAATGCATGCAGTATTTATTTATAAGTATGTAAAAAAGAATCGGTAGCTGCTTTTACCAATATTATTGGTCTGACAGGATAAAAGGTATAGACATGTTAAGATTATAAGAATGTTTTTATATATTATATATATATGTATAGCGTTTACCTTATATACTGCGCAAGGGTATAATTATACAGTGTTTTTCGATATCCTTCTTATTATATTTTATTTATCATTTATAATTACTAATAATTAAAAAGATATATATCATATCTGAATAATCTCTAGCAGAAACGTGTAATATAAATATTTTTTTGCTATATGTTATATCCATTAATTATAAGAGTCTTCTTGTTTCATTTACTTATTTCTCTACAATTTAATAATCATGTGAACTTATCGTATAATTATAAACAATATTATGCATGTAATTACCTTTTACTAATAGCTTTCTAATGTAATTATAATATAATAAATTATATAAATAATATCATATATATAATATAATATAATAGACTATAATATAAATATATAATAATATAATATATAATATATTAATATATAAATAGACGCATTTGGATGGAATTTGCAGTGTGAATATTAATTCAAGATGGAGGCAAGATGTGATTGATGGACAATATGAATTTTAGGAGAGATTTGTTGGAGTATTAGAGTAGTGTGTGAGCTGTATGGAAGATAGAGCGAAAGATACACCATTTGGCAATAGAGATTAGAAAGGAGAGAGAGTTGCAGAAACATCTGTAGAATTTATACGGTAATTAAGTTTTATTGATTGTTGACATTAAGAAGGAAATCTGGCATTTTTTGGGTTGAAAGAGTGGTCGAGTAGCTGGGGGACCGACTAGGCGAGGAACAAGGTGCATGTAGAAATTGTTGAGGATGTGTATATCAAATTTTCACATTGAAAGAAATAAGTGAGAAAATGAGAGAGAGACAAGAAGAAAAAATTGAATTTAAGTTTTATGGACTTGCACAGACGTATGAAGGATTCAATAAAGGGGGAAGCTGTTTGTATCAGGATTTACTGAAATTGTGTTAGTTTCGTTAGTTTTATGGAATCAGGTGGGTACAAGTCATGCAAGTATTAAAAAACAGAAAAATAAAAATTGAATTTATTTGGTTTTTAAAGTAAGAAAAGCAAACAAATTAAAAAAAATCAAAGAAAACAAACAACCAAAAAAAACAAGGTTTATTTTGGTTTCCTTCTAAATTTCATAAAATTATAGATGGAAAATGGCCTTTCCATCTACTTATAATATTTATTTTGGAGCAAATTTAAATCTTTATTTTTAATTATTTATAATTCACATAATTTTATATATTCTTATTTATCTAATAATGCTTTATATATATATTATATCTTATTTATATATATATATATTACTGTATTTAGAATGCTAAATATAGCAGCCCATTAACCAACTACGTAGTGATGAAGTTACTCTTGGCTTACTGCGTTGATAGGGTCTCCATTGCATTCAGTGCTGATGGTTGCCTTTGATTCTGTGTACTAATTTCCATCATCCCCATCTTAGACACACTACAGACTCTCTATATTCATATCATGTACACCTAGTATTCTCCATGTGCCTTTTCTTTAGACAAAACATGTAACATGATAATCCTATTCTGCTTAGCTTTCATATGTTGGTGGGATATGAAGGGAAATTGCCCAATCGTATGTACTGCTTGTCGTAGTAGACTACCCAAGGGTAATGTTTGAGGTATTTGGATGTCCATCAATACTTATCTTTTTGCTAGGAATCGCTTAATTATCATGTTCCGGAGATAGGTGTGATTCGGTTGGCAGCAGCGGCTTTTTATCTTTACGGGCGTGAATAAATATGGTATGAATGTATGTGTACAATGGAAATATTTGAGGATAATAATTTGAGGAGAAAAGGAAGGGATAGTGATGGATTGCTTAATTAAAGGAAAATTTGATTTGCTCGCTGTGACTGAACAAATGAACTCAACGCACGAACCAACAAAGGAATCTGGGGGATATACAGTTGGTGTGTGTAAAACGTTGTATACGTGGTCGGTTTGGGTAAAGGAATGTGAAGTTGTGCGGTAGGGGAGAGAAGTGTATTGAGTGGCACCATTTTCTGATGCTTTGTGGATTACGTAGGTCTCTTACGAGGCTACTGTAGATTTTTGTGTGTGTGAGTACTTAATTTTCTTTTGTTAAATTTAATTTGTAAAAAGTCAAGGTATATCTGATATGTGTCAGTTATAGTTGATCTTGGGTATGTTGAAGAAGAGGTGCAGATTTTCTGGGATATTGAACGAATTTTTGGATGGGATGAGTAGGATCTTCAGATTGATTGTGTTTGTGTTAGGTGATCAAAATGGTTGGATATGTGATTAATAATTAATGGGTTGGTATCATTACAAGTGCTTCTTAGGCATGGCGTGTGAGAGAAAAGGATAATGAATCGTGATGATATTATATTTCTGTGATGAAGAGACGCATGTATGTAATCTTGTTTCTCTTTAAACATAAAGTATTTCTATAAGATAAGATTTTGAGACAATAAAGATATGGATGTTGGGTGACTAGATGAACGTCATCTGGAAGTGAATAACGTTATCGATTATTTTGTATTGGTGAAGAAGTTGGTTGGGGGAAGTGTGCTGGTTTCGTCCCTTATATTCATTGATATACAGAATGGATTTAAAGAAGTCTTAAACCTATTATGTTTCTTTTATGTATCAAAGTGTGTATTTTGGGCCTTTTTCCATAGTCAATGGTGAATTACTAAGAGAGAGCTAGTTTGGCTATATACATTGTATTAAGCGCTTTTGCACGCTAACACTTAGGTTGAATAGTAAAGTTGAAAATTAAAAAATTCTGAGAGAAATGAAGGAGCATTGCTTTAGAGGGGCAAGTTAGTGGAGAGTAAATGGATAGCCTAGTGCGAACTCTCAAGTAGAAGTAATGACCTCTTAACATTCTTTATAGTGAGTGAATATGGAGATGGAACCATATAAGCAGGGTTGGTGAAGCTCATAGCCCGTATTTTTATCCTATGGTTTTTGCATTCTGGTCTCGTTTTAAATATTCAAACAAAGTGCCGCTACCTTTGAAAATTAACTTATTGAATTATCTTACATATAAGGTTTCTTCATCAGCCATTGTATGTCTGTCGAACGGGTCACAAAGGGTGATTTTGGTCATTTATTCAAGTCTTGGGACGAAGGAACTCGGGAAATTCCCATTAGTAATCATTACAAGAAGAGCTTAATATTTTGAGTTATATAAGGTAGGTATAATGGTTCGATGGTTGAGGTGATGATGGGGTACTCACAAGGCACATACACACTTCGGAGTCGAGAATGACTTGGGAGAAGACGATAACGGTGAAAAAGGTTAGAATGAAATCGTAGATGAGGGATCATGCTTAGAGGTAGTTCTGAATTGAGGTTAGAAAGTGTTAGATGCTCTCTGGATTACATGATTGAAGGGGTGATGTCGAAGGGGACTGGAAGAAACTGTAGGAAATTACTGCATAGCATTTGGCAGCTCAAATGTAATAAAGTGTATAAGAATCTCGGTATGCGAATTTGATAGGTTGGAAAAGATTGGCATAAGAAAGTCTCTTTGGGGGAGTTTAAGTTATTTAATGTTAATGGAGGTAGGTATTGGCCGGCGAAGTAGACGTATAAGTTGAAAATGTAAATTATGTCCTATGGGTACTATGCAACGATAATTGACATATATTACTGGGTTGAAATCCGATGAGAATGATAGGGTGAGAATGCGGTGACGTGGATTGGATTTGGAAGTTGTGTAATAAGTGTCTGTAGAGGGAGTGGTTTAGTTATGTGGTTTGATTGTGGAGAAGATCGGTAATAGTACCTTAATAGTTTACTAAGGATCATTTGGAAATTATAGGGCATTGAGATTTTATTGAGTTTATTTTGTAGGAAAGTATATTGTGGCGTATTTTGGTTGAAAAGAATGCGTGCCCTAGATAATCCTTTGACTGAATGCTACGGGAATTTGGTGAATAACATGTGGATTTAGAAGAGGTAGAGAATGTATGGATCAAATCTTTACATTAAGACAATGATTGAGAAACATGTTTCCTACTGCTGATAGAAAGTAGAAATAAAGATATAAAATTGTAATTTATGTTTAGCTCATGCCACAAGGTGATTGCATCGTAATTATTTGGATTATTCTATGATTTTTGACATTCTTTAGTCTCGATATAATGGTCGTTGAGATTAGGTCTTCTTGATATGGATTTAAAAAAGTATCGTTATAGAGATATGCAGCTTGTAGTATGAAGTAACTGCTATGGATGTCGAAAGTCGTTGTGACTTTTATATTAACCTTAGGCGGTGGATACGTGGCATGTTGTATAATTTCGTAGGATTTATTAGATTTTGTAAGATTTGAGGATTGGTTATGAAGAATTGAGGGTTGAGTGGAGGGATATGTTTAATGTGAGATTGGAAAGAGTTGGAAGTGTTACTATAATGTGGCGATGGTTTTGTTGCTGAATCTGAGAGGAGTGTTGAAATGGATTTAGGAGGCATTGGATCGCTCTAGCTAAATCATATGTGGCTAAGGGGTTTGAAATTATTCAGATAAGCATTAGGAACGATTTATTTCTATTAGGTGGGAGTCGCGTGATTACGGTCATCGGTGATGGAAGCTTGTTTAGTGGTGAGTCCAGCTGAAATGTCTGGTTTAATATTTAGGATAATATGTTGGATGACCTTATTCGAAACGGATGATTCCCGTGAGTTTCTGGATGTGAATGTCGGAGGTGGTAGTGATAAGTTAATGGTGGTGGATTAAGGGATGATGTCTTAATACCCGGCTATGGTTTACAATGTGGGTATAGTTTGTTACATATATGTGTCTAAATAGCATATAGTTGATGTGAGATTATGGTCTGGAATCAGAGGTTTATCATCGTTAAAGTATACAATGTGTTATGAGCAATGGAAATTTTTAGGTGGTCTTCTTCGTTAGTGTCGGATTGCTGTGTGAGAATGCAAATTTGCAAACATGATGCAAGGGATGTTAGAGAGTTGTGTGGGTGTGAAGAAAGGGTAATGAGAAATTGACTCGTACAAGTATGTAATTCACTTTAAAGGATGGGATAATAGTCGGTTGGTTAAGGGATGTATGGCTCGGCGAGTGTGCTGGAATCGAGCTGCTGGGACCGAAGAAAAAGTGATTGAGTCGTTAACGGAATGCTGAGGATCGTGATGTTAGTTTTTCAGAAGGCGAGAAAGAAAGGTGCAAATGTAGTGAATGGCGGGGATTTGTAGGGGTATGTTATGACCATCTGGGTAGGATGACCCTGACAGTGAGAGATGACTATTGAGAAGTCGAGGTCCCGTGAAAGCTCTAGGGTGGTTTTCTGACTGCGAGGAGTTCTCACTAAGGTATAAAATTGTCAGTAAGGCTGATTTTCTTTTAGTTTTCGCTTGCATCATTACTCTTATTTTCTTTTCTGTTTCCGTGCATACTACGCACTTACCCGCAGTCTTGGGAGAGAAGGCGGGGTGGTGATGAGTGATGATGGATGATGATCATATATATATATATCTATATATAAAATTTATTACTATTATATTATTATATTATATATATATATATATCATATATTATATAATCTCTATATATATTCTAATATATATTATATATATATATATATATATATATATTTATAATATATATATATTATATTATATATATATTATATATTATATATATTTATATATATTATATTTATTCTATTATATATATATATATATATATTTATATATTATTATATCATATAATAAATACATATATATATATATATATATATATATTTATATCTATACTATATATATATATATAATATAATATTATTATATATATATATACTATTTTTACTATTATTATTCTATCTATTCTTATTTATATATATAATTATAATATATATCTATATTCTTAACTCTTAAAAGTATGTACATGGAGAAAAAAATGTTGTTGTAGGATTGGGTAAATATTTATATTGATATAGAAAGTTATATATATATATATATATATATATCTATTATAATATATATTATTATATATCGAGATCTATATAACTTACTACGGTCTCTCTCTCTCTCTATTGCTCATCTCTTTTCTTCTTCTTTTTCCTTCTTTATTATTATATTATATTTATATTTTATATATATATTTTCTATATATATATATATTATATTATATTGTATTATATATTTCATATATATATCCTTATTCTTCTACTGGTATTAGGATATTCATGGTTCAATTTCACGTTATTCGCTTTATTGTCGTCTTATAAGCATTTATACTTGATCTGTTCTCCAGTACTCAATTCTCTTTTTTTATTATATCTATTATATGAGTTTTTTAAATATTTTTTCTGGTTTTTATTATTTTTTATTATTGGAAATTATTTTTAATAATGTGTTTATAAGTTATTTATATGAGTGAGTATAAGGAATAGTTTAGAATTAGCATTTTTATATATTTTTGTTTTTTTTTGTTTTTTTACTGAAGCTGTGTATTAAAAGATAATGTTTATTGTGTTTTTTATTTTTTTTTTAAAGGAGTGTTTTTTGTTATAAAAAAAACAAAAAATTTGTAAAAATTTATATTGGAAATGTGTGTTACTGTTAATTTTTACATCTCCTCTCTCCGCTTTTTTGGAACCGGAGTGTACTTTATAATCCTTGATGTTATATATTGGCGATGTTCTTACACTTTTTGTTTTTAAATTTAATAATATTTTATTTGTTTTATGTTCATTTGTTTTATTTTTCTTTAAAAAATAAGAGAATTTACTGTAATTAGGAATTTGCTCAGATTGATAGTTTCCTATAATGATACTGGGCTAGGAGAGCGCGAGTGTAGGAGTCGCTCGAAAATATATATATATATATATATATATATTATATAGTGATATATTAATATATATATATATATATTTTATATATATTTTATATATTTTACTATATATTATTTATATATTTATATATATATCTATTATCTTTATCTATTATATATATAGAGTTGGGCAGTATTTAAATACTTTGTATTTAAATACATATTTAATACTGAAATAGAATTTTAAATTGTATTTTAAATAATTTAGTTCCTGTTAAATATCATATCTTAACTACTGTTTTAAGTAATATTAAATAATCAAAGTTTTGTAGTTAGCTCAAAATTCGAAAGAATTTTGTGGGAACGATCCATTCTGTTCCGACAATTCGTCTTTGACATGGCCACATCTGATCTGTTGAATTTTTTGCCATCTTAATGTTTTCGAATTAGTTTTCTTTGTATATATCTTCCTGTACGTATTACGTTCCTTCCAAAAGGTTCGCATAGGAACCAGTGCTGGAATTTTTTTTCATATGTGACGGGAATACTTTTAAATATAAGTGTGAATGATGTTGTTTGTTATTGTGATAAACCCAATCTGTACAAAATAAGAATGGAAACCATGTATAAATGTCATGAAACTTATTGTCCGTAGTGTAACTTTTAAAAGAAAAGATGTCTATATTTAATAATGACGATTGTTGCAAACATAAACATGATAGCTTGTTCCTTCTCACTCTCATTTGCTTCACTAAATTTGGATTTCGGACTCATCATTACAGTTAGAAAGGCACTTGCCTTCTTTTCACATTCATTCTTCTAGTCACTCGGCGATTTTCCGACGCAGGGTCAGAGTACCAGATTCTATCTTCTCAAACTCAGTAAACATTCTTATAGTTCTTACAGCTAACATTATAAGTTATCACCTTAGCTTAAACTGTGTACCTTGTCAAAAGGTACTTGTTTCTCTCTGTGTCTACTATATATATCATTATTTATATATATATATTATTATATATTATATATATATATATATTATATTTATTATATATATTTTATGTATATATATATATATTTATTTATCGATATATATATATTATATATGTCTTTATATTATATTATATTATATTATATATATATTATTATATTATTTATATATATATATATATGTATAATACTATTACTTTCATTTATATATATTATATCTGATATTCATTATAATTATATTTTATATATTATATTATATATATATATCTATATATACTATATATATATATATATATATACTTATATATATATTTATATATATATATTTTTATTATTATATATATTATCTCTATCTGTATATTTATATATTTTATATATACACTTATTATCATTCTAGATGTTTATATGTTAATTCATTATGCTATATACTTATCTCTCTATAGATTTCTATATCTATATCTATCTCGTCTCATTCTTTTCATTATTCCTCTAGTATTCGAAATCGTATTTTTAAAAATGTCTAAGTATACTCTCTTCTCGTCATTTAAAATTATGTCTTCTTGCAAAAATATATTTTACTATTTCTCTAATCGACTTCAAACTATCCTCTCGTTTTATTATCTCACTCGCATCATTCTTCTCTCGTCTCCTCTCGTCTCTCATCTCGTCTCTTGTTCTCTTTAATCATTCTTTAATCAGCATATTTTCTTCACTGCCTTCCTCTTCCTCGTCATATATTATACTTCTACTTATAATATATCTACTATATAACTTATATATTATATTTATCTTTCATATTCTGGCCAGCCCTACTATATCTAAGTCTGATCGAGGCTAAAAATTTCTCTTAATCTTTTATTACTTCTACTCTTACAATATCTTCTTTCTCACAAAAGTTTAACACTTAGTTTTCTTATTACTATATATATATCTAAATCTCTAGGTAGCCACTATTGCTAGTAAAGCAATCTTCATATTATATATTGTATCTCTCTAATATTCCTTTAATATATATAGTATATATTATATATATTATACTTATTTATCTATATTACTATAATTATATATATATATACTATATATTATCTATATATATTATATTATATTTCTCTTTATTTATTATTCTTATTCTATTGAAACTATTTATTTTCTATTTTAATATTTTATATATATATCTCTCTCATAGTCTATTAAAAGAACTATCTATAATATAATTTATATTATATATATATATATATTTATTATATTATTATATATTCTTATATATATATATTTATTATTATATATATATATATATTATTCTTTCTTATCTATATATATATTATTTATATAAATATCTCTTCTATTTATAAAATTATATTATTATTTTATGGCTCAATTTATTAGTAATATATGTACCTACTAAATATATATATATATTTATATAAAATTTTACTTATATATATTATATAAGATTATTATATACTATTACTATATATATTCGTATCTATATATATATATATATATATATATAATATTATATTATATATTATTTATCCTATATATAATTTTGTCTACTACTCATAATAAAAATCTAAATCTAAAATGTTGACTGCCACCAAATAATCCTAATATCAATACTGTAAAAAACAATAAACTATCATCTATATTCATCTACTTTATCTTACTATCTATATTATTGTTGTGTGTGGTGTGTGTTGTGTGTGTGTGTGTTTTGTGTGTGTGTGTGTGTGTTGTGTGTGTGGTGTGTGTTTAAAAACCAAATTACATCTTCTTTATGACGAGAAACCCATTTCTTGATATAGAAATAATTCCTCCTCTTTTTGATTTTTTCATTTTCTTTAAATTTACTATATCAGACCTTATCTTATATTTCTCTATCTTATATATATCTTTTATATATCTTATATTATATTATTATATATCATCTATATTTTTATATATATATATATTATCTTATTCTTAATAGTATCTTATATATCTTTATCCTGTTTGACACACTCAGATAAAGTCTTTATGATATTTGAGATAATTCTTTTCTTTCCCTTCTAAAACGTGCGTCATATTACATTAATCAAAGTCTTTTCATTTTATATTTTGTATTTTTCTATTGTTAACTTATTATATATATTATATATATATATATACTATTATATTTTATTATATATCTAACTTATTATTTATTATTATACATATATATATTTCTATATTTATATATATTAATATATATAATAATATATATTTGAAGTCCCATGAATGAACCGCAAAAAAATTTAAAGACAGATTTTTTCTTTGGCTGATAAGATATATAGGTATATAGATATAATACGGTATTTAATTGGAATTTATATACGTGGTATTAGGGTTATATAATATATAGTTATTAATTATTTATATATATATTATATGAGATATATTTACTATATACATATACTAGGTATTATAGGCTATATTAACGGTTATTATTCTATATATACTATATAAATATATATATATATTTATTAATATATATATAAAATATCTTATATATATATATTAATATTTAATTATATATATATATATATCTTTTATTTTATTTATAATATAATTATATATAATATCTATAATATATTATTATTAATATTATTTATAATATATATTATAATATTATATTAATAAATATATATATTAAATTATTATATTTAAATATTTATATTATAAATATATTTATATTACTAATATTCAAATATCATTAATATAATTAAATATATATATAAATATATATGATAATATGATTACTTTGATCGCTTAGTACGTCTATATAGGGTACTTATATACTTATGAGTATTATTAATATATAATAGTATATATTTGATATATATATATACTATATATACTAATTATACAGTGTATTAGTGTACATTAGTATAGTACATACTAACATGTATGTTTATATATATATTATGTCTATCTAATATTAAATTTACTATATGATATTTAATATGGTTTCATTATTAATGTGTCCTTGTTTTCTGGACTGCTGTCATTACGGAAAAGACATTGACGGGTCGATCGATCTTCATTAACAAATTGATTAGAAGATATATATATATAGTATTTTATCTATATATAATAGGTGTATATAGTTATATATATATAGGTATATATATATATATGTACTCGGGTATTCTGTGTGGTGTATGATTATTAAACTATCTATATTATTACTACTTTATATTTACTGTCGGGGGACTGTTGTATCTGGATAGTTATTGAAAAGGGAAAGGACATAATCGGATAGTCTCTGAATTCATCTGATATTAGGCGTTTCGAACATCAAGGCTGTCCAGCCGAATTCATAAATCAGGTTTCTAAGTCAGTAGTGGCTAAATTTAAAGAAAGAAGCATAGTGTAGGAAAGGGATTACTATAATTTTATAAGAGATCTGAATAAAAGAGTCAACTTCAAAAGATAATAAAGAAAAATATGAACTTACAAGAGGTTGGTTGAACATTAATTTAACCAATCTCTTGTTATACATTTGGATTTTCATGATCGATCTCATGGAGAGAAGGGAGGTTAGCTATGTTTAATAGCATCAAGCTTAGTTTATTGAAATCAATACATAATTATATGATAACGAATCAATTATCCTATTTAAATGATGAATAATAAATAATCACATAATAAATAATAATAATATAATGATAATTATTTAAATTTTGGAGTGCGACAGGAAAATATAATATATATAATTAATATAATTTCTTATATACATGCTATAAATAATAATAAAAAGAACATTTTAATACACTTAAAGAAGTAGACTTAGGTAGTGGCTATAATATTAGCCGCGAACACGGCTCATCGGGGCAAAGGAGGAGGGAGTTATATACGTTGAGAACGAGGCAGTACTTGTGACAAATTTAGTTTAAACAGAATTGACAGACTTGAAGGTTACGAAATTGAGTTGGGCGGAGCTTAAAAAAAATTAGTTGGTACAGATAAAGTAAAGTAAGTTTTGTGAAAGACTGAGATGCCCGAATAGATTCTACAACGGAATTTCCTGAGAGATTGACTTAATTATAATTATCTAGAGGAACACAGAAACATTATAAGACAAGGGTAAAAATAATTTAATGGAAGATGGCCAGCTTTCATTTAACTTACGTGCAGTTTAGTGGTACGATTTGTTTGTGATTATTAATTGGATGTTATAATTTATGGATTTATATTCATTACAATGCAGATTAAGATGTAGTTTTTATTTGTCATAGTGAGTTTGCGATGAGGAAATGCATCTATTATTATTTACCATTGTTCAAATTTTATTCAAAGGAGCATTTGATTGAATTATTTCTGTTATTATATTTGCTACTTAATTATATTTGAAGATTCGTATTATGGATAGTTATAATGTGATATAGTTATTTCAATTATTTGTAATTAGAATTCTTTATTAGTTATTGATTGGATTATTTTAAGGTTTCTATATTATTATTTTATTATTATTATTATTTATATGGTAATATTTATTTATTTCCATTATTGTATTTTTATTTTTATTTTGGTTATTGAGTATTATTTAACATTATGATTAGAGTTTCTAGTAATTTTTTTTATTTTTATAATTATAGATATGCAATGATTAATATTTATGTAAATATATAATGCTATTTATTTAATTTATACTTTTTTAAATATACAAATTCAGATATATTATATTATTATTTATTTTTGACATATATTGTATTTAATAATTTTTTCTTCATTTGTTAAATATATATATTAAGAATTATTTATATATATTATAATATTATAAATAATATATATATATATAAATATATTTCTATTATCTATAATTATACAATATAATGATTAAGCTGATCACAAATTTGTTTATCATATATTAATATGAATATTGATTGAGTCATGTAATATATATTTATATAATTAAATTACAATTTATTATTATTATCAGTACGTTCGGTCCTTTTATATTATATTTCTATATTATTATATAATGTTATTATTCATTATTATTATATATACTTTTATTAATTTATAATTCTATAAACATCAATCATGTTTTTACTTATTCTTTATTTCATCTATTTATTATAGTTTTTTTTATAAAACGTTCTTATATAAAACCATGGACGTATTTACGATCCAGTGTTGTCAACTTTGTGCTTTTCGCGCTAAAAAGTTATTTTATTGTTAATAGTTTACATATTGTTGTTAAATTATTAAGATCTTTTTATTAGGTTGAATGCTTAATTGTTTAATAGATATTGTTATTCAGATAGAATTTGAGGATTTTGTTGAGATGAGCTTGATTTTCAATCTTGGATCACGCAACACTTTTATGCATATTTCATTATGGATAGCTATACGTAACTGCAATCAAAGCTCTGATGTTAAACAGTCAATGAAGCTGAGTGATCAATTGTGCAAAATATATAGTAATTGAAGAATGATGAAGTAGAATATTTTGTGCTGTGTACATGAAATCGCAATTATACCAGCCTGTAAAAGGAAACATTGAAGAATGTATTAAAGTTGTCTTTAAGTGATTCTCACCATTATTCACAATTTATTTTGTACTATGGATTACGATTGGTTAATTCTGTTTGTCAGTATTAATTTACTTTAATGAATTTTTCCTATTTGCTTTCCATTATAGTAGTGAAAGATGTTTTTTTAAACGGCGGAAGTGAAGAGGACCTTGAATAGCGTAAATTGTTTACACTGTGAAATTTGGCATCCACCCGAAGTTTTTCGAACATAAAAATAAATAATAATAATAAATAAATATAATTAATAAATAAATATATAAATAAATAATATAATATATAATAAATAATATAAATAATAATAAAGTAAATAAAAAATAAATAAAAATAATAAAATAAATAATAATATAAATAATATTATACCGTATATGGCGCACGTAACGCACATCGCACGACCAACTCTAAGGCACACGCCTAATGAAACGACTATTGTAGGATGGAGTTTCTACAATTAGTATTCTCTCATTTTGACAACCCATAGGGGGTGGTGTCGTGCGTTTCGTCCCTAGGGGGGGGAGGGCTGGCCCTAAATATTTGAAATGATATAGAAGGAGAATTTGGCATACGAAGAAATCGAGTTCTGAAGTCGAAAGGAGATCCTGAAGGAATGTTTTTTTTACGCACTCGATACGGCTCGGCTCGGCTCCGGCTCCGGCCTCGAGCTCCGGCTCCGGTCCGGTAGCTTGGCTCGATTTTATCTCTTTGTTAGAGGTTATCGGTATCGGGTTAAATTTTGAAGGAGGGTTAGATGGTGACATAACTTGTCGTAGACGAGGTTACCTCGGGTCCCGAAGGGGACCCATCCTTAAAATGAAGTGTCTGTTAAGGTGAAGTTTGGTGAGAGGATTTGAGTTGAATTCCTGAAAGACTTGGTACGTTGGAGGTAGTTGTTCCGGTAGGTGCTGGAGCCGGTGGCGGTGCTGAGTTTATTAACATTTGTAAAACCCAATATTTTGCATCTTTATATTGTTTATTGAACTTGATTCAAAAATGCGGTTTAAAGTAGTTGGGTGTCATAGGACCTCAGACAGAGTGCAAAACGAGGTGAATGGAGAAGGAAGAAGGTGAAGGAAGAATAAGGAAGGATATGGAGAGGAGTCTGACTCAGAGGAGTAGGGAAGTAAGCTGCCCGTGTGTGGTCGTGCGGTGTTAGTAAACATTTGTATAACAACAATGTAGGGGTTCTTATATATGTTAACGAGTCTGTAGATTTAACAGGTTCAGAACATCAAGTAACAAAAAATTAAAAAAAATAAATAATAAAATTTCTTATTCTTTTATGTTTATAGTTAAAATTTACGTTTTTTTAATACCCTAAAGCATAAATCAGTAAATCAACCACCAGACCCACCCCCCTAACTTTTCTGTTATTTGTTAGTAATATTTTTATA
>JABUQX010010481.1:0-25000 GCA_015478945.1 Trachelipus rathkii
TATATAACATATATTATATATATATATATATAATATAATATATATATAATACTATATATATATATATATATATATTAATATATATATATATATATATTCTATATATTATATATATATATATATATATATATATTATATATATTATGTTATATATATAATATATATATATATATAATATTATATATAATATAATATATATACTATATATATATATATATATATATATATATATATATATATATATATATATAATATATATATATATATATAATTATATATAATATATTGTAAGTGGTGGGCCTGTAGGTGCGATATCGACAGGTGTAAAATGTGTCACAAAATCAGCAATAAGCGCGACAAAAAGTAGCAGAAGAGCGCCACAAAAATGCAAATTCTGAAATATGGTTCTATTTAGTCCAACCAAACCAGAGTGAATATTTTCTCCCGCTGAGTCCGATTTTGGGATCATAGATCCCAAAATTTGAGACTTCGAACCCCAATTTGGGGTTCGAACCCCCATTTCCGCATTGATATTTTCAATCGTTTTTTTAACGCTGATTCGGTCAAATTAGAGGTTTGTCGGGGTCCGCGAGGCTTTTATAAGGTTCCGGGGGGGGGGGGGGGCATCTGGAATAGGAAAATCCATGTCAACTGGCCGAATGACTTGGGAATTTCCTAATGTCGTTAGTTTTGACGCTTAAGGCGGTATATTTATATATATATATATATATATATATATATATATATATATATATTATTATATTATTATATATATATATATATATATATATATATATATATAATATATATATTAATATATATATAAATATATAATTATATATATGTATGTATATTATATATATATTATATATATTATATATAATTTGTTTTTCTCAACAATGCTTGTTGTATATATATATGTATGTATATTGATATATAATATTATATATATATATAATATATAATATATATAGTATTGTATATTATATAATATATATTATATAATAATTATTATATATATATATATATATATATATATATATATATATATATATATATATATATATATATATATATATATATTATAATATAAATTATATATATATATATATTATATTATATATATATATATTAAATATATATGATTATATTAGTGATGCAGCAGATGTCATGTTTTTTCTCATCCGCGGATGCGATGTTTGATTTAACATCCGAAATGCGGATGAGGATGTTTGGTAAATATATTATATATATATATATATATATATATATTAATTATATATATATATATATATATATATAGTTATATTATATATATAATTATTATATATATATATATATATAATATATAATATATATAAAATATATATATATATATATATATAATATTTCGAGTTTTAAGCTACAATCTATTAATATAATTGTTACAAGGGTGCGGGAACGGGACCCAACTCAAAATGCACCCCACCAGCCTCTTTTCCCATACCTTCTCCCTTAATGAAAGAGATTTTACAATGTATTATATACTTTTTTGCATAGTATTGAAATTCAAATATAGGAAGTTGTGCTTGAGAAACATCATTTTTTCTGCCTTTTCTACTGAGAGCCTGTTTCCCTTTTCATCATATATTAGCCCAGCATTGCTAAATACTCTCGCTTGGAACACTAGTTGGAGGAAAGGCCAGGTTCCTTGCAAGTGTACTTAAGCGTGGTAAAACATTTTGCTTACTTCACAACTGATAGGATCTCTTTTGTATCTTAGTGTTCTTCTTGATGATAGTTTTCAATCATCTGCATTTTGTCGGAGTATGACGGGGACTCACGGGGTGGAGTTTTTGGATCTCCGTGTGTGATTTATGTTGTTCTACATCTTTTGTAATGCGTGTGCTTCCTCATCACTAACTGACTGTAGAATTCTTCCAGTAAATCTGTTATTGATTTACTTGTATGAAAAAAAACAAAAAAAAAAAAAAGAAGGTGTTGTCTGTAGATTTTGTTTTTCCTTTTAATGGTGGCGAATTAATAGGACTTTTCGGATTGAAGTTTTTCAACTGCAACACAAAGTAACGATTTAACTGGTTCTATGTTATATAAAAACTTGCCTTTATAACGGGGTTCTAAGTAAATTGCAGTAGCATGAAGGTCATTAATTTCCACAGAACCAAAGCGTTTTTCTAGCTCTATTTTATTACGTCTTTCATTCTTTTTAAATCATCATCATTTTTCATTTTTGAAGAATGGGGTTCAAGAATGTTCTTAGCGTTGAAGTAATTGTAATTATTTGGAGACAGAAGCTGTAGAGGGCGCTGATGTTTTTTTGGCATCCCTAATCTCATGAGACTCTCTGTTGAATCAAATTATTTTGAACTCCATGCTGCGAAGATCAAGAGTCATCATTTCACAGTTGAGTCGAGTCCATGTCTCTCATTTAAAGTTTGCGTTCAGATTCATCTTAAGTATCTTTATTATAAAATTCTTTATCAAATCTCGACAAAAATATCCGCGCAACATCCCGCAGGGCAAAGGCGCGGATGCGGCTGATGTCTATTAAATAAGGTGGCGGATGTTCCGCAGATGCAGATGCGGATGCGGATGTTACATAATTATAGTATATTATATATTTTGTTATTTAATATAATATATTTGATATATATATAATTATACTTATATATATATATATATATATATAATTATATATATATTATATATATAATATATATATGTATATATATTATTATTATTTCAAATATTAAACTCGAACATACGTGAGCAAATAAATAAATAATAATAAAAAATATATAGAAACAAGTGAGATAATAAATGGCTATTTGAATATATGTGTCAAAAGTATTTAGTTTAATTTAAAAGAGGAGTTGCCCCTCGACCAATAAATTGGCTTGTATTTTGATTGTGATTTAACTATCAGCTTCATGTATTTGCATTGCTTAAAAGGAGTTTTACTTTCAATAGTAAATTATTATTATATTATTATTATTATTATTATTATGTTTATTATTATTATTATATTATTATGTATTTATTATATGTATTATTATTATTATTAGTATGATTATTAAATTATTATTATTATTATTATTAATTATTATTATATTATTATTATTTATTATTATTATTATTATTATTATTTTTTATAATAATTTTATTAAATTATTATTATTATTATTATTATTATTATTATGATATTATTATGTATTATTATTATTATTATTATTCTTATTTATTATTTATTATTATTATTTTATTATTATTATTATTATTATTATTATATTATTATTATTATTATTATATTATTATTATTATTATTATTGTGAATTTTCATGAATTATTTATTTCTTTAAGAGCGATCTTTTTAACTATACAAAATATAGTATATCATATTATATATATAATATAATATATATATATATATATATTTATATATATAATATATATTAAGTATATATATATATATATATATTATATATATATTATTATATATATATTATATAATATATATATATAGTAATATATATAGTAATAATAATATTATATTATATATTAGTATATATTATATATATATATATATATATATATATAAGTATATATATATATATATATATATATTATATATATATATAGTAATATATATTATAATATTATATATTATATATATCTATATATAATATATTATATACATATAAATAGTAACAATATATATATATATATATATATATATATATATATATATATATATATATATATATATATATATTCTAACATTATATATAAACATTTATATATATATATATTATATTATATTATTATTATATATATATATATATTATATTATATATTATATACATATTTATATATATATATATATATATATAAATCTAATATATATATATAATATTTATAATAATAATATATATATTATATATATGATATATAATATATATATATATATTATATATATTATATGCGTATGTGTGTGTTTGTTTGTTTGTGTGCGTTTGTGTGTGCGTGTGTGTTTTTTTTTATCTCTCTATTTTTTTTGTCTGTCTGTCTTTGTATAAAAATAGAAAAAGAAGAAATCTCCATTTTTCGATTAGGAAATGATGAGGAGAAGTATTTGACAGAAGATGCCATATGGAGAAACAAAAGAAACTTCGAAAGAAAGAGAAAGAAAATTCAAATAAAGTTGTTTAGAAAGCTGAATCTGACAAGTCTGAAAGTTATTAGAACTTGACTTTCGAATGAATTTTGACAATGTTTCATGATCTTAAAAATTGCACATTATTACTATAACACGAGGGAAACAACACACAATATACACAAACCACACACACAGATACACACACACACACACACACTATATTAAAATATATATAATATATATTATATATATAATATTATATATATTTATAAGCACATTATATAAATGCAACACAATCTAGGTATAAAACTTACATAAAGATATACACATATATAATTTATATATTAATACTATATATATTATTGTTATATATATATATATATAGTATATATATAATATATTATATATATATATATAGGCAATATCATATATATATATACTAAGTACTTATATATTCTTATATATATATATAGCTTATTATTATATTAGGTATAATATAGTAGAATATATATATATTTAATATTTATATATATTATAATAGTAATATATATATATATATAATAATCTATATAAGCTGAAAACTTGATTAGGGGATCTTTGTTAAGACAATAGCATGCATTGTCTTAGAGTGTATGCAACTCTGTAAGAGGCTATTGCAAGTCTCTACAATGTTAGGTTAAAAAAATTGGTTTTTTTTTTTATTTTTATTTTAACAGGTGTAAGACCACCTCAAGGGCTGGGCTCTATTCCAAGGAGGGGGTGTTACACGCCTCAGAATCTAAACTACTAAACGCAAATTACGCAGATGAAGCGGCAGACGCAGCCTTGAAGTGGGGAGATTAAAATTCAGCAGGAAACAACAGAAGATGGAAGTGAATTTCCCAGAACAGATGGGGCAGGAAAGAAGGAAGCACCGCAGCGAGCAAGTCTGGAGTTACCAATATTTCCAAAAACTCATGTGAAAAATATGGCACCTCTTGTGCTACGAGTGCAACGCAAAGTTTTGGAATGTGAGAAGTCAGCTTTCTCGAGCTTCTGTCGCTACGGTACCTATTAAAAAGAGATAAAAGCACCACATCGCGCGACAGATTGAGGGTTCAAGTGAACTGAAAGTATGCGACAATTTATAAGCCTTGGCCTTTGACTCCCCCTATCTAAAAGCCGGGTGAAACCAAGAGCCCCCCAGATATGGAAGCAGTACTCCATACAAGGGCGAGGATGAGCCCTTGTTATAGAGAGAGGAAAAAAAGTCTACGGCAGTCTAAAACAGATACTCCAGTTTCTTTGAGGCCGCCTAGCAACATTGTGATGTGAGGTTTCAAGACATTTTTTGTTTTTGTTAAGGCCAAAGGATGTTTATATTGTCCAACTAGAGAGAGACGAGAGAACCGTCGAAGAAGATAGGAAAGTTGAGAAGGTGTCCTATAGAGAGGGAGACTTTTCAAAAGGTGAAATTTTTAAAGAAATTGAATTTCACAAGGTTCGACGACCCCCCCGGAAATTCTATCCAATATCAGCGAGAATAGAATCGGGAAAGATTAAGAGAGAGGCAATTCTAGAAGTAAATATAGGAGCAGAATTGAAATGAGTTAAGAATGAAGGGTCGAGTCATCGGCCATATGAAGTGAATAAGGATTTAGATGTGCAAGGTGAGAAGATAAAAGTAGGAGAATAAAGTAGGAGATAAAGAAGAACCCTGAGGAACACACTATTGACCAGAAAGGAAAAGAAGTCGCCCCATCAACAACAGCCGATATTGAGCGATTTTGAAGAAAAATAGACTAAGTAAGCCAAAGAGAAGGAGGAAACGCAAAGGAGGGGAGCTTGGAGAGTAGTGACGCGTGCCATACCCGTCAAATGCTTTTGTGATATGTCAAGCGCCACCACGCAAGTTCTCCCCGTAGTCCTAAGGGCGGAAAACTATAAATCAGTAAGATAGGAAAGTATCGCCAGTAGACCTCGAGCGCCGAAAGCGTACTGGCGGATCGAAAGAATGAATGAAGATTCCAGATGATCTATAAAATGAGAGTTGAGAAGAGTTTCAAATGATCTTAGATAGAATACAAAAGAGAGCGAGCTATAGTCCGATAGTTAGAAGGATCAGAGCGGCTTCCTTTTTTCGGGTGAATAGGTTGGACATGTGACTCTTGAGAGAGAGCGTGATGCTAGTATTGAGACATAGAGAATATACGTTGAACGAGGGGCGGGGATTAGGCATGAAGCACACTCCTTCAAAACTCGGGAGGAATGCCATCCGGTCCACCCGCCTCTAACGTTCGTAGATTTCAGGGGCCCATGCCCGACGAATGTAAATCACAGGCAAAGGCATAGGACACCTGAGAGGAGAAGGAGGGAATGAGGAGTGCCAGAATCGTCCAGGGTTGAGTTAGAGAAAATAGGAGGCCGAGAGATTGGCCTTTTCAGTTGGAGAATTAGCAACAGAGCCATCAGAGCGAATAAGAGGAGGAAGAACAGATTTACAGAAGTTGTTAGAGATGTTTTTGGCAGAGGCCAGAAAGATTTGTCCAGTAGGAGAACCAAAGAGGTTAGCGCACTTTCGTTTAATGAAAAGCCCGCTTGCTCGTCGAAGAGTATCCTGCAACGATTTCTAGCAGAATGGAAATTAGCAAGAGTGATATAGGAGAAACGATGAATTTTCCACTCCGATACGCACTGTCTTCTAGCCTGAATGGCCCAGAGAACAAGCACGATCGAACAATGGATTATGAGGAGAGAAAGATTTAGTCGAAGAAGAATGAACCTGCCTCATCTCATCAATCGATTACAGCTCCTAACCTTATCGGCAAAGTCGAAGCGTCACGCAGAGACAGCAGTCCATTCCAATTATAGTTAGCGTAGAAGCAAACGCATGCATATCACTTTCAAATCATTGGTGGACCACTTCTTAATTACATAATGTATATTGTTTAAAACTTAAGTGTTTCGCGCCTCTTTCCTTCCCCAAGGAAAAAGACGCCAAACAAGAGCTGTGATTGGTGCCTGGGCCCACAAGGGACGCCACCAAACAAAGCTCGGGAGTATTGTAGAGGCCCTCATAGCATGAGGATGCTCTAAGAAAGGTGTTAGTTCATACCCAACGCCGGAAGGCTATTTAGAATAGGAAATCGTGCCCAATCTATCATTGTTAGTTTACGTGTAATTTATTGTGTTGCTAACGACGATTTGTGCATAATCATATCCTATTTATTTCTCTGATGAAAACCATATTTGTCATTGTCATTTCGCTATCATAATAAAGCCACTGCGTTGAAAGTAACTCTTAATCAATCCCTCAATTAGTGAATGAAAGTTCATTAATCATTTGATAGCCGAAGTGATTTCGGCCTAGACATCACTGGTCACCCCGAGAGTGACTAATTAGAGCCCCCCTAATTGGAGTCAGATACGTTAAAAAATCGAAAAAAAAAAAAAAAATTCCGTTACTTTCTCGTATTTAAGTGCTTAAAATAGTGATATTTGACAAATTAAATAAATTATTTGAGTCAAAATAATAATAACGTGAAGAATTAAGCTTCTTATTAACCTCATTTGAAAATAAGAAAGCAAAGTCGTTATTATAACATTTCGGATAACAACAGAAAAACCGTTGACTATTTCGAAAGTTTGGGACTTCAAACCAAACTCTATATTAGGCCTAATCCACAAACGCCTAAGTTGACTCAAAAACGACGCCAAAACACAGTCAGTAACAACAGGCTACAAAAATGGTGTCAACGAAGAAGTTAAGTCTTAAGACTAAGGCGAAAAATACTTCAAAAAGAGGGAAGGGAAAATCTCCATCCCCCCAACGAATGCCACCCTCACTTGATGACACAGGCCGATCTGGCTCTCCCTCAGAGGCCGAGTTGGAAACAACGCCACCTTCTTCCCGCCGAAAAGAAAAGGCGAGGCGTCTTGATACCGACTCACCGTTAAAGACATACAGTCAACTAACATCAAGTCAGTTACCAACCTTTGACCCTTATGATGTTATAAATTGGCTAAGTGCTACAACAACAATCTTCAAATTAAATCATGTAGAAGATACCCACGAACGTGTTCGTTTGTTGGCCCCAATTTTGCCCACTAATTTGGTCTCAAAAATTACATTCCCTCTCCAAAATAACGCTTATCGTCTGCTATTAGAAAATATCGAGGAAGTTTACCTTCCCGCCTTGAGAAACAGAATAAAAGACGTATTCAAACAGGGCATGAGACCCGATGAGTTGCCAAGTGAATATCTCCATCGAGTAAAGGGGGTGTTGGGGAACAAAAGCTTCGATGTATTAGTAGAATACAACCCTAAATTTGCCATTGACTTGTTCTTAGAGCAAATGCCCCAAAATGTCCAGATGTCGGTGTATTCTTTGGCTGAAGAAAATGACCTGCAGAGAATGGTTAAGGTCGCAGATGATCTTTACAGGAACTTTGTTCGAAAAGGAAGAAATTACCAACAACCAAACGATGAACAGACCTGGAGTTCTGTAAACTCTGTGCGAAACCGAACCGACACGAGAGAAACCGACTCCGCCTACCCACCTCTCAGCACGCGCGACCAAGAGCGCAAACATGAAACTGAGAGCAGCGGTGAAGGTCAAATTGCCCGCCAGATGGCCGACCTCACCAAAACAGTGAACGAGCTCGCCGCTCACTACAACAGTTCATTAAAGGCCAACCCGACACAGCTGAGAGAGGAAATAGGACACGCGACAAAAGTAGGTCACGCTACTCAGGATCAGATGCAAATGGGTACAGTAAGGCATTTAATAACGCCGTAAACCAGTTATGTTTTTATCATGCTCGCTATCTCTTCAAAGCCTACCGATGTGAGAGTAATGAGTGTCCTATGTACCCATTAATATATAGTAATAGCGAGAAAAATGCTATACCAAATGTCCCATCATCGTCGGGAAACTGCTAAAGAGGCTGCGAAATTTTCCATCTAACAGCAGCCATGAAAATCATACTCACAACAGAAAAGTGAGATTTCATAATACCATCCAAGTGATAAATGACCATCTTACAAACAGTGATGAGTGTAATGAAATAAACTTACAAAATTATAGTGCTGATGAATTAAATAAAAATTATACAAATCATAATAACTCTATTAACAAAAATAAAAATAGTGGAAAATTTACTACTACTACTACTACTACCAATAATAATAATAATAATAATAATAATAATAATAATAATAATAATAATAATATAATAATAATATATAATAATAAATAATAATAATAATAAAAATAATAATAATAATAATAATAATAATAAAAATAATGAAAATAATATTATTATTAATAATGACATGAACAATAAGAACATTGAAAATGAACAAAATATAGATGCAACTACCAGCACTAACAAAGTGGAAAATATAAATCACATTATAAATAACAATAAAATTGAAAATAATGAGTCAATAAATAAAAACTTTATCAAAAATAAATCAATAAGTCAGCAAAATGTACCAGGAATGCATGCTCCTGTTTGCTTAAAGAACTCTAAAAATTCAAAAATGAAATGTGGTAGTAGTCCGATAAATAAAAATGAATCAATATATAAAAATGTTACATTAAATAGAAAAGATGTCAACACAGGTCTTGAAACAGCTGTTTCAAATTATATGGGTAATGTACAAAATAATAATTTTATCACTACTGCCAGTCCCTTGCATGTGGGATACGTCTTTTTTCAACCATATTCATTAAATGGGGGGGGGGTGTTATAGACAATATAGGGGAAAGTGGAAGCAATGAAGCAAATATCCTGTCAGACCCGACTGATTTAAGCGCTGTTGACGATCGCTGCTTAAGCAGTAAGACTGTTACAGCCGATGTTGAGGGAGACAGAAGGATTTGCAAGATTGACAACTTAACCTTGTATATAGTCTATGACACATTAAATAAGATCGATTACCTGGTAGATTGTGGCTCTGTGAGAAATATCCTGACGGCAGGTGCTACTGACCATCACAAAGCACCTATAGGATATCTGCTTGCAGCCAACAACTCAAAAATTGCTATTTATGATATTAAAAATATTGAAATCGATCTGGGGCTGGGTCGTAAATATCGGGATACCTTTTATGTGGCTAATGTAAGCACAAACATTTTAGGGTTATCATTTTTAAAGAATTTTGAGATGGGCATTGATTTTAAATTTGATTTATTGAAAGACTCAATCACAAATAATACCTTAAAATTGAGTAGGAATATGAATTTTAATATTAATGATGTGCCTGCCTCTTCCTCCTCAAATCTCTCTCTCTCCTCCTCCTACCTCTGTAACTATACCTTCTAGTTCTAAAAATTTTAATGATATATTATTGAAATATTCAGAATTATTTGTAAACCCCTATCTACCCGAAAACCACCATATAAAATTGAGACAAATGGAACGGTGGGACGAGATTTTTGAAAAATATAAGAATAAGAATAAGAGAATGAGCACAGCCTTAATAGGTGAGGACGGCCAAGAAACTACTGACGAAAAGGCCGCGTTCATCCCAGAAAAAGTATTAATAGAACTAGCCAACGCTTACCCTTACAAAGCAAACATAAAGGGACCTCCGATCTCCCTCAGACCAAGGAGGGTACCACACAAGCTCTATGCTCAAACTAAAGCAGAACTTGACAACCTGGTAGCCACAGGAGTCCTACGCCGCAGCAACTCCCCCTGGTCTTTTCCTATGAGTGTTCTAGAGAAGAGTGGAAATCGAGTGAGAATAATTTCCGATTTTAGAGAGCTGAACAAAAGAGCTGAGATAGAAACCTATGGACTTCCGCACCTGCAGGATGCCATATCAAACCTGAAGGGGAGCAGGCTCTACACTCGTTTGGATTTAACCCAGGCATTTTATGGGGTGCCACTCCACACCGACTCCCAAAAGTACTTCACCATCACCTCAAACGTCGGATCCTTCACCTACAGGAGCCTCCCGATGGGGTACGTCTCCTCTCCGTTTATATTTCAAGCCTACATTGATACAGTCATACAAGGCATCCCCCACACTCAAACCTATATGGATGACATTTTGATCCACACCCAGACCGAAGAGGAGCACGAAATCCTCCTGGAGAAGGTGCTGAAGAGGTTAAAATACCTACATATCAGTGTAAATCCTGCGAAGTGCCAAGTTGCAGAAAGAGAGATTGATTACCTCGGGTACACCATCAACGAAAGCGGCCTGAGACCAAATCATGAGAAAATCGGGGACATCCTGGACACCCCGAAGCCCAGGACCATAAAGGAATTAAGAAGTTTCCTGGGAAAGATAGGCTTTTACCGCAGTAGCACCCCGCTGTTCGCTGAAATAACAGCGCCCCTAAATCTGTTCTTAAAAGGAAAACCTTACTCGAACCGCCGTATCTGCTGGAACTCAATAGCGGATAAAGCCTTCGAAAATGCTAAAAAGGCTGTTGAAAATGCCTCTGTGCTGGCCTACCCAGGCACCTCCACCACTTACAAAATTATCATACATACAACCAATGTATCTACAGCTGCAGTCATCTTATCCACTGCTGACGGAGGCGATCAACCGATTGCGTTTTATAGTTCCGTCCTCTCTCCCACAGAAAGAAATTATGATCAGGCCAACCAACTGCTAGTCTGCCTGACGAAGGTCTTCAGGAAGTACGGATATCTTCTCACAAATAAGAACGTTAAAATAAAAGATGCAGAGGCAACAGGCATACTTTCAAATAAATTTGCAATAAGTAAACTTAGAAGTCCTAAATTTTGCTAAGTATTATCCAAGTCTCCTGGGGATTATCAACAAAAAAGACAAATCCGCTGGCTGAATATTTGTTAATAAATAAGATTAATAATGATGACCAAAATGTTGAAGAAAATGAAACTCCTGACGAAGAAGCAGAGCCAAAAACCACGCCTCCTCATACGAACGCTGTGATTGGTCCTCCCATCCACGAACTGACCAATCAGAGCGAAGCTTCCAAACAACTCCACGTGGAGTTACATTCGAACTTTTCAACCGCTTATAAATATGAAGAAATCTCCCCTACCCTAAAGGCTCGTTATCATCAGACAATAAAAGAAAACCGCACACGCGCCACGGTCAACATTCCAAGAAAGGATAACAGTGTAGACCCTTTAACTAACCACAATATAAACAAAGAAAATTCCGGGAATATTTCTCATGAGGAAAAGAGAAGTTTAAATCCAAAAGGGTTAGAAATGAAGGAAAGGATACAAATGGAAAAAGAAGAATTAATTAAAATAAATGAAAAATCACCCCTAAAGAAATTAGATGAAATAAATGAAATCATAAATGAAAATACTCGAATAAATTTAATTCAACGTTGTAATGAAGCTCATCTGGAATTAATAAAACGTTTCAGGAAAGAAATTAATTATGCTGAGATTAGCAAAGATCAACTAAAAGACGATTACATAAATTCACTACCTAAAAATAAAGGAAAAGTTCTCTAATTTAAGGAAGCAACGTTCTGGTTCAGAAAAACTGAGATCTCCCTCACGTGGATACATCTTTTAAATTATGCGAACTCATTCTTCCCGACCAGTAGTGGATGATATTATCCGGATGCCCCCCTCCAGGGACACCTGGGAATTTCTCGATGTCTCACCGCTCTAAAAGCCGACTTCGTATTTAGAAGCATGCATAAAAGGGTAAAAGCACTCGTACGAACCTGCCCACAATGTCAAATAGGAAAAACCGGACGTAGTATAAACCCTATTTACGGAAAGTACAAGGAAGTCTCCTACAAGTTTCAAGCTTTAAATGCGGACATTCTAAAATTACCTGTCTGCAGAGGATATAAGTACTTATTAACTTTCATCGACCGGTACTCTCATTATGTGTGGGCCTTCCCCTTGAAAGATATCACAAAGGAGACTGTCGTTAAAACCATGATTAACCAGCTAATTCAGCACTGTGGAATTCCCAGCAACCTCATCACAGATAAAGGTGGAAATTTTACATCACATTTATTTGAAAGTGTGTGTAAACTGTTAGGAATACTACACACAACGACCGCGAGTTACGCGCCTTTTGGGAACAGCAAAATTGAAGTAACTCATAAGATGATTATAAATAGTTTGAGAACAATGCTCGCTGAACCGGGTATGGAGAGCCAAGGGTGGTTAGATGTTTTACCCTTCGTCTTGTTCGCTCTCCGGCTCGCTCCTATCTCCGAATCGGGCATCTGTCCCAGCAAATTGTTGTACGGGCAAGATATAAATATTCCTGACGGCTTGCTAGACCCCTCCGTCCCAGACGGACCAAAATCCTATGATACCTATATTGAAAAACTGGCTGGATTAATGGCTAAGCCGTTAGCCCAGAGAACTAATTTACGAAATAGAAATGTGTTCTTACCTCGAAACTTAAAAGATGCAAAATATTTACTGGTCAAGAATCAACAGTATAACGTTGGGAAGCTCTCCCCTAGGTACAGCGGCCCTTATAAAGTCATCAAGATCACTAACAGCAACGCTCATATTCTAAAGGGAGATAAGGTGGTAGTTGAAAATCTAAGAATATGTCAAAATTTTTCTACAACCTCGTTCCTTGGATCTCCCGACCGAAAGAAAAACTCGAATAATGAAATAGAGGGAAGGAAAATGAGGAACTGAGGTAAATAGCTCTTGAGGAAAATAAGAGTCAAAAAGACGTTGCTATGGTAATTAATACGAGTACAAATCACTTGTTAAAGGTATTAAATTCATATTGTAAGTTCTTTCTCCTTACCCGAGTAGTATTTCACCTGTTCTTCCCTTTCCTTTACTTTGCATTTACTGTATCCGTCTGAAGGAGGGTGAGAAGTATCTCTGTGTAATCGGAAACAGGGGCCTCACCCCTGTTTCCGAGGCAGAGATCCTTTCCGCACCCGAGGGCCCACAAAATCTAAGCTGAAAATTGATTAGGGTAATCTTTGTAAGACAATAGCATGCATTGTCTTAGAGTGTATGCAACTCTGTAAAGAGGCTATTGAAGTCTCCTGATATCACTTTAAAACTCATTGGTGGATCCACTTCATATTTACAGTAATGTACCTTATTTAAAACTTAAGTGTTTTGGGCGCCTCTTTCTTCCCTAAAAAGAACGCCAAAACAAGAGCTGTGATTGGTGCCTGGGCCCACAAGGGACGCCACCAAACAAAGCTCGGGAGTATTGTAGAGGCCCTCATAGCATGAGGATGCTCTAAGAAAGGTGTTAGCTCATACCCAACGCCGGAAGGCTATTTAGAATAGGAAATCGTGCCCAATCTATCATTGTTAGTTTACGTGTAATTTATTGTGTTGCCAACGACGATTTGTGCATAATCATATCCTATTTATTTCTCTGATGAACACCATATTTGTCATTGTCATTTCGCTATCATAATAAAGCCACTGCGTTGAAAGTAACTCTTAATCAATTCCCTCAATTAGTGAATGAAAGTTTCATTAATCATTTGATAGCCAAAGGGGATTCTGGCCTATATATATATATTAATATATATATATATATATATATATATATATATATATATTTTTATATATATTATATATATATATATAATGATATATAATATTATATATATATAATATATATTCATCATCATCATCACTCACCTTCTCTCTCCAAGACTGGGCCAAAGTAGGTAACATGCACCGGAACAGAAAAGTAGTAGAAGATTATGACGCAAGTCGAAAAGAAAGCCTAGCCCTACCGCCCTCTTTATACCTTTTAGTGAGAACTCGTCGCAGTCAGAAAATCCACCCTAGAGCTTCGCGGTACCGCGACGGACCCTCACTATGAAATATCGTCAAAGTGGGGTTCATCCCTTGGTCAAGGTGGGCCACAACCATACTCCCTCACAAAACCTCGCCATGCACTCCTATTATGTCACTTTCTTCTCGCCTCTGCCAAACTCATATTTCTCTCCTCCAAGCATTCCTTTACAGACTCAATCCACTTTTTCTTCGGTCTCCCAGCCGGTCGATTCCCAGCACACTCACCACTATACATCCGCTTAAAAAAAAACCGAATATCATCCATCCTTACACATGACCAAACCATCTCAACGTACTTTCATTTATTCTCTCATTTACCACTTTCTTCACACCACACAACTCTCTAATACGTTCATTCCTCATTTTATCAATTCTTCTTACACCTAACATGCCCCTAAGACTGTCCATCTGAACACATTGTACTTTAGATCTTATTCCAGACCATAGTCTCACTACTATTCATTAACACAGGTAACAACATACCCTCATGTAAGACTCTAACGCACTCAAGACTTAGTTCCTTTACATTCACCAAGGATTTAATTGCACCACCCCTCTCCTGTCATTCAAAATATTCCTACCTGCATCATCCTTTTTCCCTTTTCATTCCCAACAATATATCTAACAATATTTAAATCAACACTTGTTAAAGCTGCTCACCATCTAGCATAACTTCACACCGAGGACTTTCCTCACTTACAACCATAAACGTACTCTTACCTACGTTTACTTTCAAACCCCTCCTTTTACACACCCTGCCAAATCTCTCTGCCAATCCTCTCAAACTCTCTTCAGATTTGCCCCTAAAAGCGAAATCATCCGCATATAATAGGTAGTTCACCCTCCACTCTCTTCCATTCTCCATCATTCTAACCATCTCCTGCCACCCACTTCTATTCTTTCGTAACCCCATCCATATACAATTGAATAACCAAGTGAAGACATAACATCCCTGCCACTCAGCTATTAATATTAAACCACTATCACCTTCAACACCATTTATTCTTACACAAGCTTCACTATCTTCATACATAGTTTTGATTCCACTCGAAGCTTACCACCAACACCATATATCAGTAACACCCATATATATATATATATATATATATATATATATATATATATATATATATATATATATATTCTTATTATATATTATATATATATATATATAAGTATTAATAGTATATATATATATATATATTATATAATATATAATATATATATATGATATAAGGTTTTCCGAATTTATCCTTAGGAGAAAGATTTTTAAAAATCTCAGCTCTTCTAATCTCATCTGTGATCGCCAGTAAGATTTCGTAAGAAACTCTCTGCTGGTGATCATTTTCATCTTTTTGATTCTTGGTCCTCTGCCCTTCAGCATCTCAGTGAACCTTTCGCCTTGTCTCACTAGATAACGAAAGTCTTCAATATAATCTGAAACAAACTTTGGTTTCTAAAGTTCTCTCCTTCGATATCTATTCTTCTCTCTCATTTTCTTTTCGGTCCTTCTATAGCCTTTGTCGAAGACGGCCACCGTTCATCATTTAAATCTATAAATAGGGGTGTTCCTCAGGGTTATTTTTTATCCGAACTCTTTCCCACTTTCACACACACACACACACACACACACACACACACACACACACACACACACACACACACACACACACACACACACATATATATTATATTATATATATATATATATATATTTTATATTTTATTATATTGTACTATATATATATATATATATATATATATATTAATTATATATATATATAATATATATATTATATATGTGTGGTGTGTTGTGTGTGTGTGTATGTGGTGAGGGATGTACGATGAGATAACCACCTCCCATTGGGCATATATGGAGTGTTATTGTACATCCCAAGGAACAATAGTTCACCCACTTTGAACTCATATCCACATTCTTCTAACGCTGGAGTAGGCTTTTCTTTATCACACACACCGTAAAACCCTATTACAGACAATACTTTCCTTATAAAAGAAAATAAATAGAAATGGCAACCACACGATCATCCTTGGAAAAGCCAATGGCAGGTTTCCAAAAATAGCCTCCTCATCCGCCCCTCCACCTATCACCATTTGGGGGTTGAAGGCCTCCGGTGGTGGGGTTGTTGCCGTCATAAAGTTACCGGCCTGTTCTGATGACCGGTCTTTTTTCTTCATTAATTTATGCAACCTTCACGGCTGTACAAGAATGTCCACTTTGATGAATATCACCTTCCTCCTCTAAACCTCCCCTCTTATTTATAACCTAAACTCACGTGTTTGAACGTTCTGACAGCAAACCCTACTCTGTCCTCTCTTAATGTCTTTATCTTCAATTTTCTGCCAAAGGCGGTTGCTGAACCTATGTGCGCAACGATGTTATTTGTTCTCGTGTCTTTGATTTGGAACCTTCCGAATTTTCTACCTTATGGCAAAAGCTAATCCTGTCAATCTACTACTAAATTGATCTGTTCTGTATATCTGTCTCCCAACTCAACTGACTGTCCTAAATTCTTCGACTAAATAAACTTTAAATTAGAACACATTCTCTTTCTTCTTCACCTTTTTCTGAAATCATCATTCCCCGAAATCTTCATGACCTCGAACAGCTGGTGCAGTTCCCTACTCTAATCCCTGATCGTCTTGAAGATGAACCCAACATTCTAGACCTTTTCCTAACCTCTAATCCTTCTTTTACTGTTAAACTCTGTCCTCCTCTGGGTTCTTCCGATCGCTTTCTTATCTCAGTATCCCGCTTTATATCTTCAAATCTTCGGTAAGAAACACCCTCGCCTACGGCAAGGAACGTTTTTGGAACTTCGGAGCTGCTAACTTGTCGGTCTCTCTTTCCCAGGAACATGATACATTTCTTATTATTTCCCTTCAACTAAACCTAACAAACCTTAGCTTAACTCCACTTGTTCTCGAGGTATTCGACGCAGGGAAGTGGCGTCGAAGAATTACCGTCGTCTTCTATCTCCAGGAATTTACGGAACTTTTATTTCATCCCGGAATGGTGCAAAATCTATTCTCCGTGAAACTAAATATATTTCTTTCTAAAAAATGCACGAATCTTTCTGGTTCCTCTTCCTCACGCCCTTTCTGATATTATGCAAAAAGTGTTAACTTTGCTTCTTCCTCTTCTTTCCCTCCTCTAGTATCTTTCGACGGTACAACTGCCGTATTACCTTCCGCTAAAGCTGAGACTTCGCTCAAACCTTTGCTTCTAATTCCAGCTTAGACTATTCCTGTGCTATTCCTCCTTCTCCACCCTCTCCAACTCATTTATGCATGAAATTGTAATCTCTTATAATAGCGCTATTTCCGCTCTCTTGGAACTTAACACTAAGGAGGCGTATGCTCCTGATGGTATTCCTCCTGTGGTTCTCAAAACTTGCGCTTCCGAGCTTGCTCTCTGCCTTGATAACTTATTTCGTTTCTGCTTATTTACTTCGACCTCCCCTTCCTTCTCAATCCTCAAACTATCGTCCTATCGCTTTAACCTCCGTTTTTTCAAAGGTTTTCGAATCCATCCTTGATAGGAAGATTTTGCAAACATTTCATCTCTTCTAATCTTATCTCTGATCGTCAGTAAGGCTTTCGTGAGAAACGCTTTACTGGTGATCATTTTTTCTTCATTTCGATTCTTGGTCCTCGTCACTTCGGCATTTTGATGAATCTTTCGCTGTATCATTAGACATATTAAAGCCCTTCAATAGAGTTTGAAGCAGAGCTTTGGTTTTCAAACTTCCCTTTTTCTCTATCTGTCCTTCTCTCTGATTTCCTTTTCTGTCTACAACAGCTATTTTAGACAGACACGGTTCATTCTTTAAATCTATAAATGTAGGTATTCCTCAGGATTATGGTCTATCCCTAACTTTATTTCCACTTCTCATTGATGATCTTCTCTCTATTACCTCTTCAGCTATCCACTGATATGCTAACGACTCCATCCTTCATTACTTCTTTCATTTTCAAAGATGTCCCTCTCAATAGCAATTAGGTTGTAATTGAAGAACAGCCTTGGAGCAACTAAACTCTGACCTTTCTCGAATATTTAATTGGGGTATTGAAAATAAGGTTGTTTTCAATGCATCTAACATCAGGCATCTCATATTTCTACTAGACAAAATCTTCCACACAGCTAAAACATCTCCTTCGAAAACACTTAACTCGAACCTTCGGCTCTCATTAATATTCTTGGGTGTTTTTTTTTTCGTGATCTTAATTGAAATAAGCTCCTAAGAGGTTGGGTGTTCTGATGCTCCTTCAGAATTTCTTCACGAAACCCTAGTTGTTGCTTTTTATAGAGATTGTCGTCCGCCCCTGTACGAGTATGCCTCACACATATGGGGTAGTTTGACTCACGCAGCTCTCCTTGAAAAGGTGGAGTCTAGAACTTTAAATCTTATCAACTCTCCTGATCTCCCTAACTCTCCAGTCTCTCTCTCTCTCTCTCTACCCGTCGAAATTTTTTGGACATTATCATTAATCTATCGCTGTTATAATGGACACTGCTCTTCTGAACCCTCCAATCGCATACCTCCTCCATTGAGAAGGGCTCGGGCCACATGCCTTTTAACACTGTTTCATCCCTTCTCTATCCAACTTTCTTTCCCAGACTTAACTACTATTCTCAATCTTATATTTACTCCACTGGTAGATTCTGGAGCACCCTCCCTCTGTCTATTTTCCCAGCTGTCTTTAATTTGCAGACTTTCAAACGCTGTGTATCGGGGCATGTCGACCTTCAAACTTTAGTTGGATCAGATCTGGTAACTTCCTTAAATTCGGGTAGAATTTGGTAGACCTCCGGCCTTTGCCCTTCATTTCTATATATATATATATATATTTATATATATATATATATATATATATAATATATATATTATATATCCACTTATTATATATATTTTTTTTTATATATGATATTTTTACTATATAAATATATATCATATATATATATAGTAATATATATATATAGATAATATATATATTATATATATATATTATATATATATATATTATAATATAATATTATATATATATCTAATATATATTATATATAGTATATATAGTATATGATATATATATATATATTTATATATATATATATATATATATATATATATATATATATATATATATATATATATAATATATATATAATATATATATATAATTCAATAGTTTATCTACTAACATCAGACATCATAAAACTCAAATAACTAAAGGACCAAAAATCAACATATTAAATGAGAGGTCAATGAATATGTTGAAAGCATAGATAAGCGTGAAGACAAGAGGTCAAGGGCACTTTTAAGGAATGAATATCTAATAGGAAGGAACACAGAAAAGCAAATATAAGTGAATTTTGGAAATGGATATATTAAAAGGAGATATATTCATACCCAAATATTTCATTGAATATATCGATTGGGAAAAAAGGGTTAACGGACTTACAGTAGCTGCAAAAATATGATTGAACAAATGGCAGCAATTCTTAACTACCTAAATTACAGATAGACTCAGGCAGAGTAAAAGATTAAAGGGAATACATTAAATCTAGTTGCAGTTAGAATTAACAATTTTGAAATTATTATTATTATCTATTATTATTATTATTATTATTATTATTATTATTATTATTATTATTATTATTATTATTATTATTATTATTATTATTATTATTATTATTATTATTATTATTATTATTATTGTATTATTATTATTATTATTAATATTATTATTATTTATTATTATTTTATTATTATTATTTAATATTGTTCATTATTTTACATATTAGCATTGTTCTGATTATTATTATTATTACTTCATTATTTATATTCTTTATTAATATATTATTATATTAATATTTCAGTAGTAGTAGTACAGTAGTAAGTAGTAGTAGTAGTAGAGTCAGTATAGTAGTAGTAGTAGTGAGCTCCAGTAATCGTAGAGTAGTAGTAAGTAGTTAAGTAATACAGTGTAATTCTCGCACAACCGGAAAGCAAAACTTCCAGCGAAGATCACAATCACTGAAAACTGAAAAAGATGAGACAGGAAAGAACAATAATGAAAGGCTTCTAAATATAACGGACTAGAAATGCTCGATTGCAATATATGAATACGGAAAACTTCCTAATTAACACATTCTACGAAGAAGATTTATGAGTTATTTGATCACTATGTCCCAGAAACTTTACAGTCAGGCTGCAAAGTAATAATCTGATGATAAAAATATTTACTAGGGAACATGAACATTGGTTAAACATTAAAAAAAGAACTAGCAATAAATGAATAATTAGAAACGATGGCGAACCAATGGAAAACAAGGGCAAAATTAACCGAAAGACGCAAGTAATAGCCAGCGCCACACCGCCACAGAAGATATCCTGCATACAAATTACATCTACATCATACTCTCACAAGAGCACAGAACACCAGCCCCAATAACTGTTAGGCTCTTGCGGGATAATAGATTACGCAATAAACCGAGCACACACTATCTACAGCCAAATAACAATTTCACTAAGGAGTAATCGCCATGAAACTGCAAGAAAACTCCACCAAAACACTCGCAAGTCCATCAACCTACCCACTAACTCCCCCACTATAAGATAGAATGCGTAATTGGCATATTGTCTGCCTTCACTTGCAATTCGTTGCAGAGATAAATACCGACGGCAAGCAAGTTAACAAAAACCAGATTCTCAACCCATCATGCAATAACATTACCACTGGCAGAAAGAACAAAGATAAGAAGATTTACAAGAACTAGACAACTCTGCGATTTAATGATTGTCTTCAGAAGAAAGCACAAACTCTTCCGCAAACTTAAGAGCTGAAAAAATTATGCTACAACGAAGTTGGAAAACACCTTTTACGCTGAAACCTCATCGTCCGTGTACCAGACATTACCATCACCCCTAGCCTAGAAGCTCTCACGGACTGCGACACGGCCAACCCCGTCCTCCATATGGCATCTCCGTCAGTGATAGCGGTTTATCCCTCTCGGCCCCAGCTTAGCGCCAACACCTCCATCACAACCCTCACACAACACCCCCCGCCTATTCACCTCACCTGCGCACCCATTAGCCTTATCCTGCACCTTGTTCCTTCTGGCCTCATGCCAAACCTCACATTTCTGCTCTTCCGGCATTTCCGTTACTGACTGGACTCAATCACCTTATTCTTCGGGTCTCCCAGCACCGCTCCCTTATAACATCCGCTTAACCCAACGACTATCATATCCATCCTTTCCACCATTGACCAAAAAACCCCTGTACTTCATACCAACCCAGTACTACTCAGTTACCTCCAATCTCATTTAACGCCTTTCCTTCACACACACAACAGCTCTCTTATAGCGCTATCATCCTCCGAATTCTTAACACATCCACATCATCCATTCTCACACCTAACACGCTCCTAAGATTGTCCATCCTCGAACCGTCACTTGTTCCGTTCTAGGAATCTACTGAGCTCTGCTACTTCCAGACCATAGTCTCACTACTATACATTAACACAGGTAACAACATGCCCTCATTTATACACACACACACACATATATATATATATATATATATATATATATATATATATATATTAACTCAATATACCATTCTTTTTATAGTATTTTTTATACATAATAGCTAATATATAATAATAATATATACATATATATACATATATATATATAATATATATTACTATAATCATACTACCAACCATTAAATGATCATCATATATAATATATATAACATATTTGAATTGCTCCAATGCCATTCTTCTTGCAAAGGCTATTTGAAGTTGCGTGGGACGCCTTTTAAAGTGAAAGGAAGGAGTAATGAAGAGTGAAATTGTCAACATATTTAGAGATGGATCACCGAATACCTATTTTCCAATATTCGTGAATGCAAATGTTATGTTAATAATTTTTTTCTTTTAAATACTAACTAATGCGAATGTGAATGAGACTATATTTTGATTAATATTAGCGAATACGAATGTGAATGACAATATTTTTTTTATATATTGGCGAATCCAAATGCGAACATTACATGTTATCAATAAGTATCACTTTTTGTATCGGGTATACGTGGAATACTCGTATTTGCTTCTTTTGTACGAAAGAGTTCAGCCACAAATTAAAAATTGGATGAATTAAAAATATTCAATTTCATGTTTCCAGGATGCAGAAAGAAGACTCACTCTTACACGTATCCCACCAGTCTCTTTCCCCAACTTCTCCTTTTGAAAGAAGGAAAAACCACTTCATTAATTTATAGAGATACAGTTGACAACAAAGTCAATAGTTGAAATAAATTGTTGGAAGGTTATACTTCAAAAATAATAATTCTCTCCTCTCTCTCTCTCTCTCTCTCTCTTCTCTCTCTACTCTCTCTCTCTCTCTCTCTCTCTCTCTCTCTCTCTCTCTCCTCTCTCTGCAGTATTAATACTACGTTTTAAATCATAGATCCAACCAGCACGACTAAAGAGACGCCTCACTGGCAACGCGTCAAGGGCGGACAAGCAAGAAAGGTCCTTGCTAACTGTGAATTATAAGGATACGTCTCCTCATACATCCTCCACCGTACAGGAGAGGTCAACTGGTCAACGATTTTGATGCCTGCTCAGACAACTGATCATCTTTTTCATTATTGCTTGAATGTCATTCATGACATCGGTGACAGTGGTGCTTGTTGCTTTTCTTCGTTTTTCTTGATCTAATTCTATCTTGTAATTTTGAATTTCCTCTTATTTTTGACCGATTCCGACTTTGACCCTCTCGGTGAAAAACTGAGAAGTGAAAAATATTGTTTTCTATCTAAAGTTTGTTCAAAAAGATAGTTATGAAATACAAGTCGTTGCTCTTTAAAACTGAAACTATTGTTATTTTATCTCAATATAGTCGTTCTCATCACTTTTATTCTTTGAGTATCTTTATCTGAGGGTATTAATACTATCTTCAGGAATGATTACGAGTAAAGTGACCTCCGCTATTGTGACAACTTTTTAGTTTTTACCGATTATTATCATCGTGATATCTTCTTCAAATGGTTGGAGTACAGTGACACAATTGATTAGAATACAATTGTCATGAGTTGTTAAAACATTTATATTACCATTAATAGTGGCTGTACAAGTAGTTAGTTAGATAAATTAAGTTCTTGCATCTTTATCATCATTTGCAGAATGCTGTTCCAGCGCCTCGTAGCATCATGTATTGCTGAAAATTGTAGAACATTAATTTTGGTTTTTATTTTCTTTAATTCTTCTTTTGTTTTTCATTCAAGAAAGAAAAAAAGCTTTCTTTATATTGGCCCAAGCATATCTCTTGTTAGAGTAAACATCATCTGGAGATGGGTTCCATTTCGTCAACATTCCATTAAATACGTCAATGAGATATTTATCAGTTTGATGATCGGTGAGTGAATCCGCTCAAAACCTAAAAAAAATTTGGAGTTTGAAATCCTTGTCTACGTCGTGAATAGTCAGCTAATCAGAAATAACAAAGAAACTCCTGATTAAGTTTCTGATAATTCTTCGGTGGAGAAAGCTAACTTGGATGATTGTCTGATAGAGATTAACAATTCTGAATCTTTCGTTTTAGCTCAGTCATACATTTTTTCAAAAAATATCTCTGTAATATTTTCTTTGATGTAATGGGTTAAAAGATACCGCTTCTCTCATTAATCGTACAATGCCAAAAATTTTAACATGAGAAAATGGAAGCTATTTCATTACTATCACTACTGCAAATCTACTATCCATCCATTATGTTTTTTCCGTTTTAAGCCTCTCATTTCTTTGTATTTTCTATACAAGTTTTAAAAATAATTTTCTTTATTTTTAAAACTGGTTTTGAAGATCCTTTCCTCTTTTATTCGTTTTCTTTTCTGCCTCTTCCTTGTGTTTATTGCTTAGATTTTTTCTTGACTCGGATGTCACTCTTCCTTACCGAGAATAAGTACGATTGCAAAGTGCCACTTTGCAATGTCAATGGATAGAATATCGAAGTAGCAACCACACTGAATGAGGATGACATTATGCAATTAA
>JABUQX010010481.1:35000-40000 GCA_015478945.1 Trachelipus rathkii
GCCGCAAAGCTCAGTTGTTTCATATATTCAATTGACAAAAACAACCATAATATCTTCTTTAAAAACAACACTCAAGCATTTATTTGTTCAATCTTATTATTCTTGGTATTTTTTTTCTCACGATTTTCTTGAAAAAATTACATTATTTCACTTACAAAAAAGCTTTAAAGAGGTTAAATGTTCTACATAACATTTTTAAACCAACCCATTTTCTTGCCTGTGTAGGCACATCGTTTGCCCTTGTATAGAGTGGGCATGACATATCTATGGTAGGTCCACTCACAAGCACTACTCTTCTTGGAAAATATCAACTTTGACACTCAATTGGCAATCTCCAATCTTTTTCTAGTAAAGACTTTTGATTTATCTTCATTTAATATCACAACTGATATGAACATTGAACTTCTGAATTCTCTTATTGCATACATTTTTTTTTTCGTTGGATTCATCTTTCAACAGTCTTGTCCTTACTCTGTCATAATCTCAGACTTATAAAGCTGTGATTATTACTATATGAATTTAAAAGGTAAACTCTGGAAAACAATTATTTATACTATTTTTAAACTTCCTTTGATTTTTTTTTCGTACTTTTCAAAAGTCGTGTATCACAATGGTCATGACGGTCTCCAATCCGTAAAGAAATTCATAAATTTTTTATCATTTTCGCTTTTGGCCATTTCCAACGAGAAGTAATATATATATATATATATATATATATATATAATATATATATATATATATATATATATATATATATATATATATATATAATATATATATTATATATATATATATATATATATATATATATATATATATATATATTTATATATATATTGTACTTTATAGATTCGATACAGCCTTCTGCTTTGCTTAGTTGTGAAAGCTGCTTCTGCTGGAGGTAATTATATATATATATATATATATATATATATATAGCATATATATATATATATATATATATATATATTATTATTATTATTATTATTATTATATATATATATATATATATATATATATATATATATATATATATATATACTTGTTTTGCCGTCCCTGCTCCCCTCTTACGAGAAACGGGCTACCTCAAGATATTGTGCCACCACAGCAGGTCGGGCCCAGATGCCAGCTAGGAAAGCATTTTGAAGGTGTGTTTGATGTCCGTTAAGTCACAGAAATCTGACAAGAAATGTCCTGCGTCGTCGTTTTTCTGAAATAATATCTTTGACAGGGTGGGGGATTGGGAGAGCGATTTATTGATTTTAAATTTGCATTCTTGTAGGGAGGGATGGTGCCAAGAGCGGAACCTGGAGAGCATTATGCGGGTATGACGGTCCAAATATTACTCCGTAGGGGATTTTTCGGGTGGACGTGTTTGAAGTATGGTGTTATTTGAACGTACATAGATCGTTCTTAGAGTTAATTGTGGGTGAATGTGTTTAGTAATAGGAGTATTTGGAGGTGAGGGGAGGAAACGTGTTATATGCTAGAATAATATTATGCTGGTGCAATTTTTTCCTTCTAAGTGCTGGGGTCTGTTGTAATATTTGATGCAGATGGTAATCTATCGAGAGCGATATACTGTAAAATTGACACAATATCATGTCAAGATGAGTTTTTAAAGGGGAGAATTGTTGTTTCACTTAGTAGATGATGGATGGGTGTGGAGGGAAGGCTGAATATTATTATCCTGAGAGTTTTATTTTGCATTGTCCCTTATTACTTAATACTCGATTGTGATATTGTGGGAGCCCAGGTAGGTGATGCATATTTTAAGAAGGATCGGATGTATTGTATGTATCTATTGTGCAGAGCTGGGCGCGTCTATAATTTTTTTGAGTGCGCCTGCGCCTATGCCGCCGGACCTAGTGCACCTAGCGCCTATGCGCCTATATTTTTGTCACATCAGCGCCTATTCGCCTTTGCGCCTATGCGCCTTAACGCCTGCGACTTTTCGCCGGCCGGTGGCTGTTTGCTAAATTTATTTGCAAAGTAAACTTTAGTGCGATAATAAAAGCATGCTTTTATAAGGAAGAAAAACACATTTATTAATTTTTGTAATTGAAACACCGTAAACTAATATCTACACGTCCTCTTCCTCCTCTATGTCCTTGTGGTCCATGTTTTCCCCCAGGAGGTTCGGCACGAGCTCTGAAGAATTTGAAAATTTTCAGAGCCATAGTTGCCAATTTATTTGTAGTTAAGAATTACTGAACTAGTTATATATATATATATATATATATATATATATATATATATATATATATATATATATATATATATATATATATATATATATATATATATATATATATATATATATATATATATATATATATATATATATATATTTTAAGTTTTACACTGGTTTTTAGAATGATACAAGTTTGCCACGCTTCTAAGTTCTAACTTTTAAGGGTAAAAAAAATGCTTTGTTCCTGTTCATAGGCGCGGCTATAGGCGCAGAGAATTGGCTGTGCGCCTTTGCTTAGTCCGCCTTTTTAAAAATTGTTGCGCCTATGCGCCTTTGCGCCTACAAATTGATAGTGCGCCATAGGCCCAACTTGGTGGCGCAACGCCCAGCTCTGCTATTGTGAGAGCTTCTTTATGTTGGTCAAAGGATGTTCCAGTTAGTGTTTTCAGTGCATTTAATTTATGTGTGAATCTTGAAGCGACATTGATGATGTGGGTGAATGTCATATGTTTATCAAAGTTCAAACCTAGGAAGGCGTGTTGTTTGTTGAGAATGTGGATAGTATAGTATAGTATAGTATAGTAAAGTATAGTATAGTATAGTATAGTATAGTATAGTATAGTATAGTATAGTATAGTATAGTATAGTATAGTATAGTATAGTACAGTATAGTATAGTAAAATTTAATTTAACTAAGGTGAATATTGGAAATCTGGTCGGGTGGTACTGATTGTGAGTTTTTAAGGTTTTAAATAATATTGAATACTTCTAAGGGAGTGAATGGGTGGTCTTCTTGGTTGATTTTCAACCTTTTCAGCCCATTAATTCTTTGTTTTTTAGTGAGGTTGTGGATTTGGGACTAATTTTTGAACAGTGTCATATAAGAATATTGCATTGTTTTTTATCCATTCTGGGAATTTTGTTGTTTTGTTTTTGGCTTCGTGGGTTGGTGGTGGTTGAGTGTGTGAAATGTGAATTTGTTTTTATTGTATGGAATATTTTTGTAATGTTGATATTGTGATTTAGTGTTTGGGTGTATATTGTTGTCAATTCTTTTTCTGAGTTAAGTTGATTATTATATTGTTTATTCTATTGTTGAGGTCAATGATTTGGCCTAATTGGTATTGATTCGGTTGTTTATTTTGTCTAAGGGAGTTTCTTTGTTTATTGAGGATTTCGATTTCTGATGAAAAGTTCGGGTTGAATTGTTTGTGGTTGCCATGCGGGGATGAATTTTTTTAGATGCTTTTAGATTATTTTATTGAAGTGTTGTATTGCTTTGTTCAAAGGGTTAAAATCAGCTGTTTGAAAGTAGTGTAAATCTAACTTTATGAGTTCTGTATATAAGCTTGACAGTTTTTCTTATTGTTATATATATTTATATCTTATGTATTTTTTTAAAAAATGTGTATGTAGGGTGTTTATGTTGAATTGTAATTAGTATTGGAATGTGATCTGAGGAGATAGCATGAAAGGTCGGCGAGTGTGTTAATTTAGGTTGTTGAGGATACTGAGTGAATATAAGTTGCCTTTAGGTGCATCACCTCTTGGTGTATGTGTGTGTGTGTGTGTGTGTGTGTGTGTGTGTGTGTGTGTGAGAGAGAGAGAGAGAGAGAGAGAGAGAGAGAGAGAGAGAGAGAGAGAGTTAAGTTATGCGGGGGGGTGTGCATTGGAGTCCCCGGTTAGTATTAAGTTGTTATATTGCGATAAAGTGAACGTTTAAGGAAGATAACCTTGCGGGTAGTCTTGGGGTGTAGATGGAGGGATATAAATATTAACTAAATTTTTTGTTTTTTTTTTTTTTTTTGTTGATTTGCATTTCTACTGATTGGTAAGTAGAAGAAATTTGGTAATTGTTCACGAGGAATTGTGTGTGATTTGCGGTGTGGTATTTCGGAATTTAATATGTTTATTTATAAGTGTGAAAAGGCTATGTTTGGGTGGATTCGTGTCTTGTCTTAGGGTTTTATATTTCGGAAATTCAGGAACATAAGTGTTTTGGGTGAGATTGGATTCCTGAATTAGTGCTATGTGTATGCTGTATTCAGTGAGGGTGTGCTACAGTTCTTTATGTTTATTTTTTATACCTTTGATATTTAATTGGAATAAGTTAATTAAGTTATTGGGATTTAGGATATTGGTTTCTGTGTGCGAGTCTCCACCTCTCCACCTCAATGACAGAACCATGTTGGAAAATACTAAGAAGAGGTTTGAAAGTTGGTGCATTTTAAATGATATAAGAGTTGTTAGATATTGCACGATACTGAGGTTTGTTATCGACTGCATGGCCTGTTGCATTTGGAGCAGATATATGATGCTATGAGACAGGTATTTAATTATATATCTATGGCTAATAGGAGGAGTTAGGGCGCGAACACCGGATTTATGCACCCCAAGTTCAAAAAGGTGGAGAAATATATATACATATATATATATATATATATATATATATATATATATATATATATATATATATATATATATATATATATATATATATATATATATATATATATATATATATATATATATACATAGTTGTTATTATTTTATATATATATATACTCCATATATATATATATATATATTATATATTATTATTATATATATATATATATTATTATTATATATATATATATATATATATATATATGGTATATATATATATATATATATATATATGATTATATATATATATATATATTATTATATATTATAGTTATTTATATATATATATTATTATATATATATATATATATATATATTATATATATATTATATTATATACATATATATATATGAGTAT
>JABUQX010010481.1:42500-58888 GCA_015478945.1 Trachelipus rathkii
ATTATTATTATTATTATTATTATTATTATTATTATTATTATTAGTAGTAGTAGTAGTAGTAGTAGTAGTAGTAGTAGTAGTAGTAGTAGTAGTAGTAGTAGTAGTAGTAGTAGTAGTAGTAGTAGCAGTCGCAGGAGTAGTAATAAAATCAAAACTGCTACACATTAAATAATAATAATAACAAAAAAATCATTACTACTACTACTACTACTACTACTACTACTACTACTACTACTACTACTACTACTACTACTACTACTAGACATATACGGGAGAAGTGTCCATGAGACTCGTCTTGTGGCGTACTGTATCAGGAAACATAATAGAATTTGGAAAAAACATTACCTTTAAGCTAAAAGATAAAGGACAAAAGAAACCAAGATTAAAGCAGAATGATCCTTGATGATCGAGATCGTGTGCATTCTGGAAAGAGATGTTGATGTGGTGCTTTTCAACAGGTAATCAAGATAAGTGACCCCAATTCCTCTACTTAGGTAGCTTGGTGTTAGCGAATTCTGACGACGTTTAAATGATGAATGCATCAACTCCATTTCTTCAAAGTTGATGAAATACACTGGTTTGGTGAATTTCTTCTAGTAAAATAAACTTGGAATAAGTTAGCATAATATTATAATTTCAAGTATTTGTCTCGTCAAATAAAAAAAAAACAACAAAAAAACAAAGACGAATAATTACGACTAATCGACAAAAGATTACAAAACAAAATAATAATAATAATAATAATAATAATAATAATAATAATAATAATAATAATAATAATAATAATAATAATAATAATAATAATAATAATAATAATAATAATAATAATAATAAAACGAAAAAAACGAAAGTGGCAAATTATGACAAATTCTACTAAAGACAACTTATGACATAATAATAATAATAATAATAATAATTAATAATAATAATACATAATAATAATAATAAAACGAAAACGAAAGTGGCAAATTATGACAAATTCTACTAAAGACAACTTATGACGACTAAAAGGCAAACGAACAAGAAAGAACTGATGACAAATTCGACTAAAGACGACTAAAAGACAAAAAAAGAAAAAAAAATCGACAAATTTTAGTTGAAAGGTTATTTCAACTAATATTTAATTGTGAAATTTTATAAATGAGTTTAGCATAAGACTTACCAGATGAGATGCACAACCTATATACGACAACGATTTATTTAAGCCATTATGCAACACGACTGCTAGGTGAGATAGTAATCAACCCAACACACGATCACAACTGCTCTAAGCCGATAATCCAGTACGACCGACTTCAGTTTAAATCTTTAAAAGGTTCTTTAAGATCCAAAATTGAACCCAAAAATTAATTTCAAATTATAAATGTATTGATGAAGCATTTAAAATTTACAACTATTTAAAGGCAATTAGCTAAAATAACATTTCATTCGCTTGATTATACCAGATCAGTGAAGGCGAAATACTCCGTATGATTTGAAACGTCTTCGAAGATCAACTGAGAAAAACTTTGGAAGAATTGATCCTTACTGTCATCAAGAAGGAAGAAATCAACAAAGAGTCTGGAGGGAAGAAAATCATACCTCAAATATTTACCATGTTGGGAGAAAGATGAAACGCCTTCTAACATGAGGATACATTAAAGATTACAGGACAACTTTTTTATAGGAACGAAGTTATCTCTTTTTCTAACTATTTCAGAAAAGAGAAAAAAAATTAAATAGTTTTTCAATCTGGTTTTGAACAAAAATAAAAAAGAAAAATCTTAAAATCTGTGAGATAACTTCAAATCCAATACTTTTGCCTAAAATAAAATGACTTGTTAAAAATAAGTTTTCTATAAATACTTAAACAGAAGAAATGATTCATTCGATAAGAAATAACATGGTTAAAAATTAATTTGTAACATTCCTGCGGTATTACTCCATTAGGCATAAAAACATGTTCTTTCGCACTTGAATCTTGATTTGGTAATCTGTTTCGTCTCTCCCCTACATCTTCAGTCTTCCCCTTCTGCTAGAAGAGTGAGCTTATTCAACCTTCGCCAAAAAGGGTAGACCCTTCCTAAACCTCTAACAAACGTTCTATCGCTTTAACCTCTGTTCTTAAGAAAGTTTTCGAATCTGTCTTAAACAGGAAGAAATGGGAACAGCTTTAATTTCTTATCTTATCTCAGATCGACAGTGGCATACATAAGGAATACAGGAGATCTTTCATTTCTATCTGGGTCTTGGTCCTCTGTTCTTCGCCATTGTTGGGGAGTGTTTCCTTTTACTGAAGTTCTAAACATATCGAAAGCCTCCGATAGAGAACCGCATAAATATTTGATTCCTAATATTCATCTTAAGGTATCAATCTTTCTCCATGATTTCCTTCCCTAGCTTTATAGGTTCTGTTGCAAAAGACCATCGCTCATCCTTAAACCATTTAATGACAGTGTTTTCAGGGTTCTGTCATATCCTCAACTCATTTTCACCTTTTCATCATTGCTCTTCTATATTCACTCTTAGGCCTAGTGCCGAAGACATTCCATTCAAACGTTCCACTCAACAGCGAATAATTTATAGTAGGAGGGCTGCCTTTGAGCGACTGACCTCTGATATTTTTCGTATCTTTAGTTGAGATAAAGAAATATTTTTTGTTTCCAATGCTTCAAAAATTTACTATCTACTCGACATAATCTTCACAACTAAACATCTTTGAAAATAGGCAACCCAAATTTTCTTCTTTCGTTAATTAAATTTTTTGGCATTTCCACTTCTCGTAATCCCTCTTGGAAAAATCATAATATCTCTCTTAATAAACAAATTTCTGAAGGGTTGAGTGTTCTGAGGCGCATTCAGAACTTTTCACATCACGCCATTCTCTTGCTTTGTATAAGGAAATGTTTTACTTTTGTATGGAGCATGTATCGCATATCTGGGGTGGCTCTACTTGCACAACTTTCGGTAATTTTAGAGTTCCGTTGGTTGAATAAAATTGATACAAATACTGTATTGAAACTATAAACATTTAATGTAGGAAAATGATATCAACAAATTCTTTGAAGTTTTCTTTATTGTTGATTTTCGTACATTTTATGTGTATAGTTTCAATAAATATATAAAAAATAACACTACGAAAATCATAACCTGCTCGTGAAATTAAACTTAATTTCGTTCGTGTAGAGATGAAGAAAGACTTTCGATATTTTTTTCAGATAATCGATACATCGATAGCTTTATTATTTTTAATAAATGATAGTTTTTTACGATTATCAAAGATTCGATTATAAAGTGAAAATGTACTTAAATATAATTTAAAAAATTTCAAATAATTTTTCAAGACAATTTTATTTTATGTAAAATACAATATATATATATATATATATATATATATATATATATATATATATATATATATATATATATATATATATATATATATAATATATATATATATATATATATATATATATATATATATATATATATATATATATATATATATATATATATATATATAATTTGGGTATCATCAATCAATCTAAATTAGGTCTAGGTATACGGTAACGTAGATCCATCTAGGTTAGGCCTAGGTTTACGGCAAGGTCGATTCATATACGTTAGGTCTCGGTTTAGATCCCTGCTAGTTCAGGTTATGATATGATTTGCAAAGTATACACAGATTTACTCTGTGAGTACTTAACAAAACTTATTATAGCCCCTGAACAGAAGCAGGGTCCTAAGCCGAGAAGTAACCTATATAGATCGTGGCCGTAAACCTAGCCCTAACCTAGATGGAACTACGTTGCCTCATAGACCTAGACCAAACCTAGATGAATTGAAGGTCCAAAATAATATATATATATATATATATATATATATATATATATATATATTATATATATATATATATATATTATATATATATATATATATATATATATATATATATATATATATATATATATATATGTATATATCATTAGCGTTATTGCTAAATTTTTTATTTTACTTTAAAGTAAAAAAAAAAGACGTTGCATAATTATTTGAAGTTTTTTAAATTATTTAAATCCATTTGTTTTATGTAATCGAATGGTTGATAACTGTAAAAAAAAACTAACAATCATAGAAAGAATTATAATGTTTCAATGTATCGATAATCGGAAAAATATCGAATGTGTTATATATTATATAAAGTGCGAACGAATAAAAAACCCAATTTCATAACCTATTATAATTTTCGTAGCGTTATTTTTTATATTTTAATTGTAACTATAAACATAAAATTTAAGAAAATCAATTAAAAAAAACTTCAAATAATTATTTAAAGTTTATTTATTGAAAATTATTTATTGCATACAAAATACATATAGTGGTGTTACACATCTATTTTCTGTTCAAAATAGGTGTTCAAAATGTGATCAGTTTGCAGAAATGTTTGCTGAAAAAATTGATCGCACCGATCAAAGATACTTCGCAAAAGGGTAACAACTTCAGGGATAGAGTCTCCGTGCATGAGTAGTATTGGGGGCGTTTTGGTTTTCAGGTTATAATAAATGTATCCTTTCCTTTAGGGGGCGTTAGAGAGATCGTATCACCTTGAAACTTGGTAACTCCACTTTTGATGACCCACCATCGAAGTGGACGAAGTTACATATCCATGGTTAGTCCGTAGGGGTTACAGAATCTCCCCTAAAGTTCTTATTTTCAACCCACCCTTTTTGATGTGTTAGAGAGAGGTCGTATCCCTTTGAATCTTGGTACCCCCACTTTTGATGGTGTAACCTCGTCTACGACGAGGTTGCGTATCTCTGGCACGTCCGTAGGAATTGCAGTCCCACTTAAAGTTGTAAATTTTCAGCCCCTCTTTGGGGAGTGTTAGATAGGTCGTATTCCCTTGAAATATGATACCATTAGTGCTGGTGATGTCAACGAGGTTACGTAGAAATTGCATCTCCTTTCGGAGGATGCAGCCCCGTTAAAGATTTAGGATAGTCCTTAGGGTGTCTTAGAGAGTTTGTTTCCCCTACCTGCATGGTATTTTTATTGCTGGTGGTGTCACCTTGTCCCTGCACTACCGCAAAGTATTGCCGCCCCCTCCAAGTCGTTCGAGTTCTAGCTATCGTATTTCTTTCAATCTTGGAATTCAAATTGCTGGTGGTGATACCTCAGCGGAGTCGATGTTTCATACCTCTGCACCTCCTGCAGCCCCAAAACCTGGTTATAACTATAGTTAGATGGAAAATAAGCAACTGACAGGCTTCTGAGTCAGATCCTGAATGTGCACATGATACGAAGCACTGAGCCGGAGCAGGAGTCGAAGCCAGAGCAGAATCTTTAAATAAGCATATAAAAGTCCAAGTGGGGTATCCTTTACTGTTTACTTCCTCGTAGAACTTGATTTCGTGGGTTTCAAATTTCTAAAAGGTGTCTGAGAGCCTCCAGGGTGGGGCGCCCCCGAAGAAATAAGGTACAGTGCATAGCTGAAGAAGGTATACAGAAACCGTTTAAGAAACCGAGAAGGAGTCGACCCCACTCCGGAAGGAGGCTGAGCGTGAGCTGAGCCAGAGTAGTGAGGTGCTTGAATCCATAACTTGCCATTGACTTGAAAAATGTATGTTATATCAATGATGGCTATCGAGATCGAAAACAATGGTTTCAAATCTCTATCTGTAGGCACCATAGTCCAGTCAATCCTATTGTTTATTATTATTATTATTATTATTATTATTATTATTATTATTATTATATTATTATTATTATTATTATTATTATTATTATTATTATTATTATTATTATTATTATTATTATTATTATTATTATTATTATTATTATTATTATTATTATTATTTTTATTATTTTTATTATTATTATTATTATTATTATTATTATTATTATTATTATTATTATTATTATTATTATTATTATTATTATTATTATTATTATTATTATTATTATTATTATTATTATTATTATTATTATTATTATTATTAATCATTATTATTATTATTATTATTATTATTATTATTATTATTATTATTATTATTATTATTATTATTATTATTATTATTATTATTATTATTATTATTATTATTAATATTATTATTATTATTATTATTATTATTTTGCTCAACGGTTGGTGTGCAACTTCAACACGAATGCGTCAGTACGTAGGCGTAAACCGGTGTGAAAGGGGCGCGTGCTCCTTCAGGCGCAATATTGACGCGCGAACGCATTGTGATGTTATTCCGTTTTCTAAATAGATAAATATATTTTTATTTAATAATTTGTTTATTCTATTTTCTTTTCAAACAGGCACATTTATATTTTTATTCTCTTTTCATATAACCTGCTCTCTAAACCATGATCATTAACTATAATATTTTGAGTAGATCAGCTTCTTTTAACCCAATCTGTTATATATTTTTGCTTAAAATTTTATTCTTTCTCATTGTGTTTTTCGTTTAAATTTTGTTATTTATTTTATAAATATATTTATTTTAAAAAAATCTATTTTATTATTCAACTTTTATGTTTTTTTACTAAAAATATGTATTTACTGACGCTAAAGCAGTAAAGTATAGAGGAAACACTCCATACAAGCCCCTCTCCCATCCCGCCATGCGTTACTGCTATACATCTGCAGGGTCATTAAATATGTACTTTTATTAACCCTAAATCAGTAAAGCAGTAACGAAAACACTCTATACAAGCCCCTCTCCCATTCTGCCATACGCTATTGCTTTACTGATTTACCATGTTTTTTTCGTTTAAAGTTGTTATTTATTTTATAAATATATTTATTTTCAAAAAATCTATTTTATTATTAAACATTTTATGTTTTTTTTATTAAAAATATGTACTTTATTGACGCTAAAGCAGTAAACCATAGAGGAAACACTTCCTACATGCCTCTCTCCCATCCGGCCATGTGTTACTGCTATACTGCTTCAGGGTCATTAAATATGTACTTTTATTGATCCTAAATCAGTAAACTAGTAGCGAAAACACTGTATACAAACCCCTCTCCCATCCTGCCATAAGCTGTTGCTTTACTGATTTACCGCTTCAGGGTCATTAAATATATACTGTATTAACCCAAAAGCAGTAAAGCAAAAGCGCAAACATCCTATACGAGCTCGTCTCCCGTCCTGCCATGCGCTATTGCTATACGGCTTTACTGCCCCGTGTAAAATAGTAAAGGCATTTTATGCTTTTACTAATATTTTATTAAAAATATCAATCAATCAATAAATCAATAGATCAAACTCTAATCAACCACACACTCCACCCCTTCCCTGTTATCTGTCATCTGTTGATGAGGTGATTAAAATCATATTTAAACATACTTTGTATCAACTTAACGTGAAAATATGTTTTTTGGGTATGAAAATTACATAAATTTATTATAAACATTTTATTTTTTACTAAAATTTTTGTTAAAAATATCAATTAATAAATAAATTAATAGATTAAACTCTACTCAACCACACAAACACCTCTTTATTGTCATCTGTGATATATTGATTAAGTGATCAAAGTCATATTTAAACTTTATTATGTGTATAACATAACATAGTATAAAAATGTTTTTTGTATGAACATTGCATAAAATTATTAATACCAGAGACCTTGAATCGTCTTTAAACTTGATAAGGCTCATTCCAATTCCGTAATATATTTTTGTTCATAGAGAATATACTAACTAACCCTTAATCATTGCTTCACTTTAACATATATTTTGCGAAGAGACTTTAAAATCTGGTGACTTTTAATATGTATTACAAAACATTAAGCAATAGTAATGTCTAACATGTTGTGAAAATGACATGAAATACTTTTAGGCTTATCCCATTTTAAGATTCGTAACTTTCAGATAATATCAGTACAAAATATGAAAATGATTTATTTTATGCTTATCACATTTCAAATTACTTATTATAAAATTAGTGAATTAATTAGACAAACTGGTGAAATTTGACAACAGCGCATGTAGTGGTAATTTGACAACATCGCATATATGTGTTTTCTTCAGCTTATTAAATTCTCTATTATACTTCCCTTTTCTAAACTGGTAACTAGCCTAACATTACCTAACAAAACGTAGCCTAACCATACTTTTCCATCATAAAAATAGTTGTTAATATAGCAATATTTAACAATACCAGGTAAAATTTATCATACTTAACCTATCTAACATAATACATAACTACGAATAACTGTTACCATAAACCAAGATTTCTTACTTATCAAAGCTAACATAGCATAACTACCCTAATATACCTTAAGTATGGATAAAAAGCTTCATAATAATACTTGACCTACACTAACAACCTGGCCACATCCTACAATGTATCAATCATTGGGAACTTTGAATAAATACCAATGTTTTTCAAGTTCCCTACAAATCAATACCGCTAACATAAAATACATTTCCGACAAATCATTACTATTAACATAAATTACATTCCCTAATATGACAAAGTAACTTAGCATGTTTATCATAAATCATCATAACATACCAAGACTAAACATTACCTAATATATCTAACTTACTAAACTATTAATAAATGTTAACATCAGCAAAGTGTGCTACATATCTTTCAAAGATACCAACAAATTTGAACTATGAATAAATGCAAATTACTTTGTTACATTGGGAAACGGGTTCTCCGACCTTAGAAACTTATGCTTTGACACATCAAGTGTCAAAATCTAGTGATGTAATCAGATTCTACATGACTTGGTCGACCATAACATCTTAACCCTTCGTCTCAAAAGGTCTGAGTACCAAAAACTTGACATTATATATAAAGTGCAGGGATACGTAACTTCGTCTAGGACGAAGTGACATCCCCAGCAATAAAAAACACCATATGGGTTGGGGGACACGAAGTCTCTAAGACACCCTAAGAAGGATCCTAAAACTTTAACAGGGTTGCATTCCCCTTCTGGGGATCCAGCTCTACTTAACCTCATCTACGACGAGGTGACACCACCAACACTATGGGTACCAAATTTGATGGGGATATCACCTATCTAACAAAACTTCCCCCCAGGGGAAAAAGGGTTGGGTCCCCTGGCAACCCCTTTTTTAATTTACGGACGAGCCAGAGATACGTATCCTCGTCGTAGAAGAGATTACGTCATCAAAAGTGGGGGAACCAAGTTGCAAGGGGAAACGATCTCTCTAACACATCCAAAAGGGGGGGGGACTGAAAATAACAACTTTAAGATGGGCGCTGCAACCCCTACGGACGAGCCAAGGATACGTAGCCTCGTCTACAGCGAGGTTATATCATTAAAAGTGGGGGTACCAAGTTTCAAAGGGATAAAATCTCTCTAACGCACCCCTAAAGGAAGGGATAAATTTATTATAACATGAGAACCAAAACCCATCTAATACTACATTACATGAATGATTAAAGGTGGTCTCACAAATGATAACCTAAGGCGTTGAAGTCGGGGGACCGTGGTGGACATGCAATGAGTACTCTTTGTTCAATAAAGCGATTATAATGCGTACCGTCGAGATACTGGCTAACTTTCCTCTCAAAGTGGGCTAGGGGCCCCCATGCATGAACCACATGGATCTAAGTACACCCTAAAGAACGTCACGAGATGTGCTGGCAATTTATTTCGTACGAACTGCAAATATAACATGTATCAATATAGCAAAAAATTTTATTATACTATTAATGGTGTTTCTGTATGTTGGTTACTACTGCAGTAGAAAGTATTTGTCCTATATCTTCTCTGCCGTACATTCCCCAACCTATGTGCATTTAACGGATATTTTGACACTCACTGTGTTTCATAACGTCAAGTAATTTGTCGGAATAATATCCACCCTGAATAATATATATATATAGTATATATAATTATATTATATATAATATATATATTATATATATATCTAAGTATATATAATATATCTATATAATATTAATATATATATATATATTACATATAATATTATAATATATATTATATATATATTATTATATTATATATATAATATATATATATATATATAGTAATATATATATTATATAATAGTATATATAATCTAATAATATATAAGAGGCGATATAAATAGTAACTAATATATATATAATATATATATATATATATATATAATATATATAATATCATATATATATATATTATAATTATCTTATATCTAATATATTTATATATATAATATATTATATATAATATAATATATTTCTATATATAATATATATATATATATATATATATTAGTATATATTATATGTATATTTTATATATATATATATATTATATATATATATACATAATATATAGTATATATATTATATATATAATATATATAATATAAGTATACTATAAATATAATATATAATATATAAATATATTCTATATTATAATATTATAATATTATATATTAACTATAGTATATATATATATATAATATAATAATATATATATATATAATTTTTATATATATATATATATATATATATATATATATTATATAATTTAATATATATATATATATAATATATATATATAGATATATATATATAATTATACTCAACTGTATATATTATATAGTATATTATATATAATATAATCTATATATATAGCTATATTATATATATATAATATATATATAATATATATATACTATAAGTATATATATAATATAATATATATATTATTAGGTATATGGCTTGGGTTCAAGTACATTGTCAAATACAGTACAATTAGTGAAGTACCTAGAATTGTTACAAGTATAAGTACTCTAGAACTTGTCAAGTACAGTACAGAGTATAAAAATATTTCTTTGCACGTGATCAATACAATCTTTATAAAAATTCATATATATAATTAATATATTATATTAATAATTATTATATTATATATATATATATAAATATATATATATATATATATATATATATTATATATATAGTATATATCATCACGCCACCTCTCTTCCAAGACTTGTTTAGGGACGTAACATATCACACCGGAAACATGAATTAGTAAAGAAATGAAGAATCGAAAAGAAAGCCCACCTTCCCGTCCCCTTTATACCTTTCTGTTAGCATCGTCTATCAAGTCCGAAAATCCACCCTAGACTGACGACCGCGACCGGAATCCATCATTGGCATTCTCGCAATGTGGCTTTCATTCTTGTCCCAGGTAGGCTACACCTTACCCCTCACAAAACACCGCCTGTTATGCACCTTTCTTCTCGTCTCTGCCAAACTGACATTTCTCTCCTCCAGGCATCCCTTTACTGACTCTATCCAATTTTTCTTCGTCTCCCAGCCGTCGATTTCCAAGCACACATCACCCACTATACATTCTTTTAACCAACGACTATCATCCACCATTTCACTTAACCAAACCATCTCAACATCCTTTCATATTTCTCATTACCTTTCTTCATCACACCATACAACTCCGTAAAACGTTCATTCTCATTTTATCAAGTTTCTTCACCTAACCCTCCCCTAAGATTGTCCATCTGAACACATTGTACTTTAGATCTAGGGAACCCTCCATTCTCTTTCATTCTCCATCATTCTAACACCATCCCCACTCCCACTTCCAATTCTTTTATAACCCATCCATTTTATATAAATTGAAATAAACAAGGGAGAATAAAAATTCCTCATCCACTATTAATATTAAGTCAATCACTTGGATTCTATTTCATTCTTACACACATGCTTCACTATCGACTTAACATACTTTTGATTCCATTCTAAAGCCTACCACCAGCAACCATAAATCACTAACGCCTGCCACAGAGCTTCCCTATTAATCTATCATACGTCTGTTGCAAATCCATAAACCTAAATACAATTTATTAAATCTCCTCCTCATTTTCCCAATCATTTGTTCATGTAAAGTCTTTGATAACACAGATCCTCTATTCTGACTTCAAAAGCTTCTATTTCATCACTAATCAGTCTCAGTCATCCTCGACGCAACTCTTCGAACCTGAAATATCCAGCGTATAACCCCTACAACAATCATAACTAATTCCCCTATAATACCTACAGTAACCTTATCCCCTTTATTAAACCTTATATATTAGGGTGCTTATTAATTATTGCTCTCCGTTCATCCTCGGAACTGTGACCCTCCTTAAACGCTTGTTAAATTCGAACTTTCCAAATCCAATCACACATCTCGCCTATATATTAATATTTATATATAGATATATATATAATATATATATAATATATATATATATATGATATAATATATATATATATTATATATATATATTATATTATATAATATATATAATAATTAGAACATACTTTATATTCGTAAATGGAAATTTATTTAGAATGCATAATATAGAGAAATAATAATAATATCAATATGTAGGAAAATTGATAACAAAAAATATATTGGCAAGCTAAAAATAACAAAAGTACTTCCAAGTAAACAAATTTTCAAGTAAAAAAGGCGCAAGTACAAGTACACTGGGTTTTAGATACTTCAAGTACAAGTACAAGTACAAGTACATAATAAATAGTTGTGATACCGAAATTTGAGGTAACGAGCTTCGTCCAAAACTCTCGGGAAACCCCCCATTAGTGGAGTACTCCCTCAAATTTGTTTTAACTTCTTTTCCTATACGTACCTCGCGTAGAGTAGGTTAGTCCGGCGCCCCACGAGGAGGGCGCAGCCCCCCCCCAAAAATAGGAAATATTCGTAGAAGGTTGAAATTTAGAGATGGAATAGATGAGGTATGAGTAAGTATCAGTCGGATTCGGATTCGGATATGGATTCGGCACTGGTAATGGAGCCGGTGTGGTGCTGAGTTAGTAAATATTTGTAATTAGAGAGAGTTAGAAACATCGTTCGGGTTAAAATTTGAGCGTACTATTGTGAGGTAACTCGCGTTAGACGAGAGTTACGTATCCGTGGCGCCCCCCGTAGTAGGCGCTGCCTCCCTAAAATATGAAATGCCGTAGATTTGAAATTTGGAGATATATGAGGAGGCAATGTAGAGTAGGGAGTCGGGGATCCGGAGCGGCGAGGTCGCTCCGGTTCGGTACGTGTGCGTATGGTTTTTTCAGTAAATATTTTATAAAAATACAATATTTGTGCCTTTATATAGTTATTGACCCGTAGATCTCGACTTATGATGTTTTAATAAGTCGAAAGGTGTCAGGGAACCTGCCCCTAGAATAGGTCCTCTGAAGAAAATGAATGGAATGCATATAATAGGAAGGCTGAAATTTGAGATGATACATAGAAAAGGAAAAGAATTCTGAACTGATGAGTTAAAGTGCAACCTGCAAGCCAAAGCCTGGCTCCGGTGGCGGTGCCGAGTAGTAATATTCCATTTAGTCCATATTGGTGTTAAAATATATGTTTATAAGGTCGTAGAGTTCGGATATGGGTGTTTGATGACCCCTGTGAGTCGGGTTTTGTCAGCATTCGATATCTACGGGTCCAATTACATATATAAAAGATCACAAATATGTATATTCATACAAATATTTACTCAACCCAGCACCGTCAACGTGAGCTCAGCACCGGTGCCCTGATTCACGGAGCCATCCGGATCCAAATCCTACTTATTCATTCCTCCTCTATATCATCTCCAAATTTCAACCTTCTACGGGCATTTCAACTTTTAGGGGGTAGCGCCTCCCTACGGGGAGCGCACGGATACGTAACCTCGTCTACGACAGGGTTCGGTCCCCAGTCTCAGGGGGATACGATCTTAACCCGATACGATGTTTCTAACTCTCTCTAATTACAAATATTTACTAACTAGTACCCAGCCGGCTCCAGTACCGGTGCCGGATCCGAATCCAACCCCTCCGACCTCATACTACTCATACCTCATCATTAATTCTATCTCCAAAATTTCAACTTCTACGAACAGTTTCCTATTTTGGGGGCTGCACCCCTCCGGGGGCGCACGGGACGTAACCTCGTCTACGATGAGGTTACGCCATAGCAAGAGGGGTATACCAAATTTGAGGGGGATACGAAAGGCCTAACACTCCCTAATATGGGTGTCCGAGGACTTTTGGAACAAAGCTGTTACGTTAACTTGGTATCCGACTATCATGAGTACTCCAATAAAAGTGTACTTAAACCACTGAAATACAATACAAGTACTCTCTACTTGAACCCAAGCTGATTATATAGTAATATATATTATATATTATATATATATATATATATATATATATTATATATATTATATCTATATATAATAATATATATATTAATATTATATATATATTATTATATATATTTAATATTAGTACTATACGGGCGTATACAGGGATCAGTGGGTACTTACCCCCTAAATCTTGGTGAAATAAAAAAATGAACCTTATATGGGTTTATTAGAAGAAAAACTGAAAAAGATACATCAATCGATAGATAATGAAGTGTAATTACTAATTTACTAACGTATTATTAACTTACATTTTTCCTAAATAGAGTTTTAAAATGTGTTTTACGTTTTCATATTGGGTTGAAGTCAACTAGTTGTGTGCTTTTATACAGCCAGCTTCTACTGACAGTATTCTCCGCTAGATCTTTCAGTACGTCGATAACATTTGCGGCTTCCAAAGTTCCTAAATCAATCACGGAAGGTGTACCTGTTTATATTCAGCTGCAGACATCGCATCAAAAACAGTTGCAGAAATTAAATGAAATATTTCAGCAATTTTGAAGACCATAATTTTCTGTGAAACCCATGACTTACCTTTGCATTAGTTGAACTAGTGGCTAGCATTATTCAAACAAGAAATATTAACCTTATGCAGTGCTCTGATAATAGTCTCAAAGAATTGGAAAAGTTGTCAAAGACCACTGCAAAAACTGCTGATCAAGTAATTACTGATCCTGCTCTTATCCGCCAATGTTATACTGCTGAGCTTCTTAGTAGAACTTGCCCCACTCTATAAAAGTACAATCCCAACAACAAAGCAAATCACCCTGCTGAAACTTCTTCTGATTATTGGAAGCGTGCCTTATCTTGACTCACTTTTATCCTCTTTAGACACTAGATTTTCGGAAAACTACGTGCCAGCATTTCATCTTTTTTATTTTGCTATCCGATTTCTTCATGTTGGTGCTCACGCAGAAAGTTTTGATGCCGACCTTGACGCCGGTATCTGAGCACAGTGTTCTTGATTTCAACAAAATTTCCCATGTTGAATGACTTTATGGTTCCGTGTGGCTGGATAAAAAATAGATAAGCTAAAGTTAAAAGATTTGGAACTTACAGATTCATTAAAGAAAGCCGACCACCTTTTTCCTCAATCAATAAACCTGTCTATCAATTTCACTGTGCTACTGTGTTTCAACAAGTCTCCATTGAAAGTCTTCAGACGCTCCGAAGCAGTAAGACTTGGCTAAGAAGGCACAATGAAGTGAAGATAGGCTTTCTGTACATGTTAATGTTACACCTTCATAGAATATTAATACTAAGTGATTCAACGAAACATAGAATACAAATGTAATTGCAAAATTCCCTGAAAATCCAAGGCTTCTAAGGCTAGTTTAGATTTAATATTAGTCACTCAGTGACTCAGTAAACTTCGCCAACCCTTAATATTAACTGTAACGTTCTCAAATAGCCCAATTTTTGTTACCTCATCTGTTATTATAAATTTTTTAATTACAACTGTTGTAGACTCTTAAGTTTTTGATTCCAAACTTTTTCTCTTATGATATTTTTATTAGCCTTTGAAAATAAAATTTGTAATTTAATCGCAAAGCTCCACATCGCTAAGAATCAGTGCTACAAGGACATATAATCAATTTACCCCAAAGGTCAAATCTAAACACACACACACACACACACATACACACACACAGAATATTACGTATATATATTATCATATATATATAATTTTATGTTTGTATTAAATAAAATATATATATAAATATATATTATATATATATATATAGTATATATATTATTATATATATATTATATATATAATATATATATATATATAGAGAGAGAAGAGAGAGAGAGAGAGAGGAGGTAGAGAGAGAGAGAGAGAGAGAGAGAGAGAGAGGAGAGAGAGAGAGAGAGATCATTGCTATTCTTCGAGAAAAGAAGTTTTTGGTGTCATGGAGAATAAAATTCTGGACGTATATGCCTGGGATGAAAATATTAAATAAGCTGATGATTCTTTGAGCTTCATGAGACTTGTAATGCTGAAAGCAACTTCTCTGCTTCAAATAGTCCGAAAAAAAAAAAAAGCTAAAATGAAAGTTAAAATATTACTTCAAAGAGAACGAAATCAATCTTACTATTAGATAATAATAATAATACATAATATATAATAATAAATAATAATAATAATAAAATAATAATAATAAATAATAATAATAATAATATATAAAAA
>JABUQX010010482.1:0-42500 GCA_015478945.1 Trachelipus rathkii
ACCTTTCATATTCTACTGTCCTTACAACAATAAACTACCAAAATCTAAATTGATATTAAGAGGCTTTAATGAAAAAAAATGATGTATTTACCCATCTTAAAAATATATTTTCAAGGCAGAATAATATTTCAACATTTAACATTTTTAATTATTTAATATTGCTTTTCTTGACGCAATAAGTATATATATATATAAATAATATTATACTATATACTATTATATTTAATATATATATATATATATTATATATATATATCTATATATATATTATATAAAATGAATAATTATATAAATATATATACGTATATATAGTAAGTGATATATATATAGATATATAATACTATAGTGGTAATTATATATATGCGGTCACATGCAGCGGACGATGCGCCGAAGCCCTTCCGGAAGGACATCCGGCGATTAGATTTGCTGGCACACTTCATTCTCGATGATATGCTATTCATTTCGGCTCTCTATTTACTCCACCCTTTTCCACCCATTTTTTTCGTGTGCCTGAGCATTACTCCCAGGGCACAGCCTCAGCCTTCCATTACATCAACAGACCCTGGGACATAAAAGAAAATCCGGGACCTTGAATCTACTTGTGCGCCTTTGCAAACAAGATAGTGAGAAGAACTTCATTCTCCTATCAGATGGATCATGAGCCTAAAACACTGCTTTTACTTCAAACACGTTTAGGTCCTCTAATAGCGCACACGATCAGTTCAAGTATGTCAAACTCACTTGTCAAATTGTAGTGCACTCCACCCACAATAAATCAATAGGACAGACAGATATACAAACAAATAGACATTCATAAGAGAAAGTAGGCTTTTTATCAAATCTTTACATAAACGATTACTAACCAAAACAACAGAAATTGAGATCTTCCTTCCTAGAAAACAAAACATACATAACCATACACTAAGTTTCAAGACAAGCACAACCTACCCGAAAACACCAGAAGCCAAAATTTTATGGGATACGACTCATATAATTACATCCGAGACGTTACCTAAAATCATATGTCTTTACTTAACCTTATCGTTTCATAAGCTCACTACCATTAACACACACATAACACTTCCTCACTCCACAACAAGCACACCTTAACACCACACACCAAAAAACACAATCTATAACCAACCAATGAATAAGGACTACAACCAAATATAAACAACATTTTATTAGAACCTTTATATCCCTCTCACACACACCTCGCCTCATCTGCTGCCCAGAAAATCTAACACCTCCAAAATTCTAACACACAATCCAAAACCTCCCAAAACCCACCATTAATGGAGAAGAGAGATTTCAATACACCGCACGCGATATATGTATTACAAGACCCAAAACCCAGACCAAAGGGCACCCATAATATCAATTCTAGATCACCTTAAACATCCGCAAGACAATTTGGAATTTCACACCACAAATCCTCAAAATCTAAGCAGTTTGGTTCCAACCAATCTAAACACGACCTCCAATGCAAACACAAAAAACGAACAAACTCCCGACAATCTCCCCAATAATTAGGTATAATACAAAGTAAGACAAAACTAACCACTCTTTCAGGAAAACAATATACAAACAAACTACAAAAAAGCAGCAGACTGACAAGAATTCTCTGGAAATTAAGTAACCACAAAAAAACCCAATACCAATCTTCCAACACGCTCTAAACTACCATTACAGATATAGGGTAGGATGGTTTGTAAACATATTGCCTTAAACCATTGGTTTAAAACCTACAATTTAAAAAAACCAATGGTTTAAACCATTTAAAACAGAAACCAAGGTAACATATTTTTAAATTTATTTTAGTTGTCTTTAGCATGTTATATGGTTTTTTCCTCAAATTTTTTCATCGGTAAGTCAAATGCCAACAGCAATAAAAGATTTTTTTTTTGTTCTTTCTATGGTGATTATTATATATATTGTTGAGAAAGATGATTTTAATAATAAGGTGATGATTTTATATATTAATATATATATTACTTTATATATATATATATAATATATATATTAATTATAAATATTAATCTTGTATTTATTTATATTAAGATTTATATATATATATATAATTAGAATATATAATATATTTTGTAAAATTTAAACATGTTTTTAAAAAACGCATGTTTCTTGTTTCGAGCGCTTGAGGATTTCATTTTCTACCCTCGATGCCACATAAAAAGATTAGTATAATAAGAACCGATCATTATGTGATTGTGGCTGGCCACAGCGCTCAACTCAAGCTAGAAGACATGACTGTAAGAACTAAGGATATGTTGACTATTTGGGAAAAGTATGGAAGAATATGGAGCAGTAGAAGCCGCTTAATCCCCACGTCAAAGTACAACGATTATTATCTCAAAGTAAAAGGACAAGGTACATCAGCAGTAACAGAAGTGCATCACCGGTGTGAATCATATATATTTACCCAAGATAATCAGACCGTACGTACAGAGATGAGAGGATAAGCATATTTTCTTTCGAATTGTGAGATTAAACTTTAAGAGCAAATTGAATTTATTAACACAAGGATATATGTGGGGATAGTGTCGTGTACACCAGTGACTCTCTTATAGTTAAATGTGTTCAATATCTGTTAAAGAAAATAGAAAGTTTTCAACATGTCTTCAAATAGATTAAATATAAGCATTAATTGTCAGCAACTTCATCAAACTGCTAATGTTGAAAGGGTATTTTTTCAACTTTAAATTTGTGCACAGCAACATTTAGAAATAGAAGTTGGACAGTAAAGCAGTCTTAATTACTAAGTGTATGAAAAAATTTCTTAATCATTAATTTCAGTTTCGGACACTTCTTTTATACTGAATGATGAAATGCTCTCTCTTGTCTCTCTATTCTGCTCTCCTCTCCTCTCTCTCTCCATCTCTCTCTCTCTCCTCCCCTCTCTCTCTCTCTCACTATATAATATATAATATATAATATAATGAATATATATATTATAACGTAAGACCGGATCAACTTTGAACAATTTGTTCTGTTTCACAAACCGTACCGTTAATTTTTTTATTATCTACTTGAATATTTTATCAAAGTAAGGTTATGCCATTAATTTATATCTTAACTTTAGTTAGTATGACCAATACCTAGAGACTATGGTGTCTTCTGTTTTTATTTTTATTTCTATTTTTTGTTTTTTTTTTTTTTCTCAAAAACTTTTATTGAAAATATAAGACCGGGTTGCGGGGCTATTATGGATTTGAAACATGGACCCTTATTTATTTAGAAATGTATATTTGTATATATTTATTAATTTTCATATTATTATATTTATAAATTGCTATTTGAGCAGATAAACATTTGTTAATTTATGTATCTGGGAAGGAGTACGAAAATTATTTTGTACATCATATTAAGAATGGGCACATAGTCAGATCACCACAATCAATCAAACGTAACGCTCAATCTTTATTAGTCTTCCTCTCTAGAATTGTTTATATATAATTATTCAATTCTCAAATTTATTTTTAATAGAGTTAATCTGTTTTTAAAGTTGAGTAGGATTTTACATACCTGAGATTGCTAGTCTAATTTTTTTTTTGTCTTTTTTTTTTTTTTTTTTTTTTTTTTTTATTCCTAAAATATTTTTGAATTTTGTTTTTTTTTTTTTTTTTTTTTTTTTTTAACATTGGCATATTTGGTACTGTATTTAATATTGACTTGTTTTCAAACAGATCACAGGAAATTAGTGGCGGTAAATTGAGAAGGATTGCTACCAGCATGTGAGAAGATCTTTTTTATGTAAACTTCAAGGACTTGGATAAGTTATTTAGTATCTAAATAGTTGTGGTGGTTAAGTGTGGGTTTCTGAAGTCATTATCAAAGTCTATTTAATACATAAATAAATATCAAATAATCAAAATAGCAATTAAATAATATTATTCTCATTTACTACTTTAATTCAAAGTCATTGATTTTGAAACACTTCATGAGCGTTCAATTATACCCGAACACTGTTTGTCATCAACTTGTCAAACCTACCTACTTATAACATACACAGTATACTTTGAAACCAAAATAAAAAATTATTTTTTCCGCTTATGAGTGTTTTTAATTGATCCTGTATCAGTAGCCGAACACAAAATTACACAATTTCGTACAATTTTTTTGGAAAGTCCTTCGTTGCCGCCCAATGGGGGGACTTTGGGCGAAGCAATTTTTTGCCCAAAATTTTTTTTTTTACATTTTTTCTCAATAAAAACCGGATAAGTTAAAGGTGCATAGCTGCTTTTATTACTTTAGATTATATTAACATGAACAACTATATCTTTTACATTCAAAATAAAAAAAATTCAGCATTCTACACGCATAAAACTTTGTGAGATAACATGAAACTACTTAAGGTGGGACCGAATGGGCTTCCCACTGCAACACCGTCAATTTGTTTATAAAATTTATTACCTATACGTGATATAATATTACTATTAATATAAAAAAAAAAAAAAAAAAATAAAAAAAAAATATTATAATTATATATTATATATATATATAGTATAAATATATTAATTTATATATTATATTAATATTATAGAATATATTAATAGTCCTGTAGTAATTCACAATATTAGAAGGTAAATAAGATAATCATTTGGTATAGTTAATAGTTAATTTGAAATAAATCTTTTATCTTTAATGCGATTTTTTTTTTTTTTATTTTTCTTCTTGGCGTAAATCATAATTTAAATAGCTGCAAATATTCAGTATGAGTTGTATATATATAATTACCCATCTTCTTTCCCCAAGGTAAGTTATGTAAAACTCTAAAAAATAATATTATTATTACCAGTATTATTATAATAATTTCAAATTATTGAATAGCGTCATTATATTCTAATGACGTTATTAAGACAGGAATATTGTTAAACATATGGTTGCACATTGTTAGTGAATATAATGTATATACTATATATATTAATATATAACCATTTCATCAAACAATACACTCCGAAAATATTCCATTGTTAAGAAATCTATTAAAAACCGAAAAAAAACCACATAAAAAACCTCAAAATAGCAATTAACCCTCAAAATAAAACTGAGTGTTGTTATTAATTGTATTTTGAGTATAATTCGAAAAACCAATGTTTTTATTTGTTATTATTTAAGTTCTTTAAAGATCAATCGATTATTTTTCAAACTCTGAATTACAGATAGTCCAATAAATTTAACTTTCTACACTTAAATTCAAAATCAACGCTAATTCTCACTCAACAAAAAAAATAATGTAAGATTACCTTAATAAAAAAAATAAAAACCCAACCTAAAACACCGCTAATTCTCAAACTTGAATTAGAAACGAAGTTAACCGAATATAAAAAGCAGCAGAAGCAAACTGTTCTGTGAAACATTTTAAACCGCGATTTAGATGAAGGTGGGAAACCACAAGCAGAAAAACTTTAACCGCCCCCCCCCACCGCGCTCCCTCCGCCGGCCAGACCACAACGGTGATATAGCTGATATAACGGTCCTCATACTAGTTGTATATCCAATTATTATATATAAATACATATAAGTATAATCACCTATCACTATATATATATATAATCCAAGATTTATATCGATAGGTAGGTCTAGGCATATATATACTAGCTATGCAGTGATGCCTACGACTTAACTATACAGCTTCTGATTATGATATCATATTCTACAGTAGGGTGGCGGTGAGGGGGGGGTAGGTGGGGGGGGGTGGGGGGGTAGTCCGCTATAAGTACGTCATTACACCAGTAAGCCTTTAATTATCCGCGTATCCCCGTCGATATTCATCCTCTATAATCTTAGATATACGTATTAATACTGTTCACTACTATCCCCACGGATTAGCTACCGCTGCGTGCCGTGCCCCACTCTAGCCATATCCTCCTGGTAGGTAAAATATAATAAAAAGGAAAGAAAATAATAATAAAGGAGAAAAAAAACCTGCAAACAAACTTTCAAAAATTTCTAACAAAAAACCTTCCAGAACACAAAACAGAATAGGGAAGTGCTGGAACACAATGAAAAATTCGTCTGGAAAAATCGCAAAAACAAACTTACGCCAATCCCACCATGAATCCAGTAAAAATACCAGAAAAACTCCTCACACTCGCCACAAACAACAAAAACACACAAACCTCCTGTACACAGTTTTGCAAAATCAAAGTCTCACTACCCACCACAGAAACAAGAAAAATAGATCAATCCGCTTAAGATAGAAAGTATTCCACAAGGCCAAATACGTTGGTATGAAAAAAACCCCAAAAGATGACAATTTAACACACCATTAAAAACTTCTTAAAAACCACTCAGCAACCGGACGTGAAAACAGTATTCTCAAAATTGATGACCACCTTTAACACGTTAGTAACACTCCAAACTAACCCATTTAACACATATATTACAACTGTTCCCATATCAAGCGAATTTATTCCTTACATCTGGGAAAAAGAATCCAAATCATCTCCCAAACTAACCAGGGAAACAGACCCTCAGACGCCCCCCCCCTGCCCCCTGTTCCAATATCGACCATCCATCTCGACTGTAATCCAACTTCTCATAGTAACATCATCTAGAAAAAGCTTTAATACTAAACATTAATTATAACCACACATCCCCAGATAACAAACCATATCCAACATCGGATATCCAGGGCTCAAAATCAGCTCTTCAACCACTTTCAACTGCCTTCGCACAAACACCATTCAATTATAATAATATAAATAGCTTAAATCTCAGGCCCACGCACAAAACACTCTTTTAGCAATTTGACAAAACAAGCCTTTGAACTAGTGCCCAAGACACTGAATGTAATCACAAAATAATAGCAATCAAACTATCGCCCATAATATTAAGAGAAGGTTACGCCAATTTCCTTCAGGAGAATAACAGCCCAAATACAGACATAAACAACAAAGATATCACTACTAGTAACGATAATAAAAATGCTCGGTACCTCAAGGAGGCGAATTTTCTATTCCCCTACGCCTATTAAATTATTCACAGCCCACCTCAATACTAACCACAAACCATACCACAAAAGATATAAAACCTTTTATGCAGATGACATACCAAATAAGACCACCAGCTACACACAAGAGACCTAAAAGAACAAAGTCTTTTACTGAAAGTCTCTAATAACGATGATACAAATACATCAACCTAAAAAATTTCATTAACTAGTAGCTTAAACTGACGACATGAATGTCTCTGCATTCAACTAGAACAAATCATCTATCACATTAATTCGCAAACTATTGCACTCTGAACTCGTATAGGTATCTTTAACAAAACCCCAATCTAATTTTTAAACAATTAAGCCTATCCAAAATAAAACAAAACCCCAAAATTTCTTGGGTATAATAATTATATATGAGTACTATATGATATGGTATATTATAGGTAACAGTGTGAACACACACCGTAAATCTTTCATGAACGCATTGAAATTACATAAACAACATCTATAAGTAGAAGGCATAAACACTTATCAACTAAGGAACCATAGCTAGCCGCTGAGGAAATTACCACAATAAACAAATATACACCACCTCTAAGCAAACTAATACATCCGGTCCACCCACTATTAATAACCAATGTGGAAACTGAGAAATGCTGTACAAACCACCTCAAAAACGAAGGCATTTCTAGAGAATAATAAAAGAAACTTCTAAGCAATTAGGTGATCTCCACACAAAAAGACTACATTAATAGAAGAAATCTGGAACAGATTCCTTCTTTTTTTTCCTCATCTCCTACATATACACACTTTCCCAAGCCATAAACACAAACACGTCCTCTTATCATTTAGATCAGCTTTTTTACATTTTCTCAACGTGGGTGGACGTTGTGAATTTAGGCAACTCTAAATTCTTCCCCAACCTTTCATATATACAAACAAATCCTAGAATCAAACATCCCTTGGTCGCCCACAGGGCTAATTCACAAGCTTCATACATAATACACATACCACACACGACACCATCACACACCCGATACTGTTAAAATTATGTCAAGACCCGTACTGACCAAACTACCAAAATTTATATAAGATGGAACAATGCTACAACCCGAAACTTTGCACATACTGAATTCGACTTCTCTTTACCTTTAACAGTAGCCAAATCATCTTTTGCCATAACTAAGAAGATGCCACCATACGCCAAAACAAATACTCTTTGCATATTACAAATACAGTTTTTAAATGAATCCAAAAAACCATAGTCAAGTATTCATATAGAAAGGATCTGGCACAAAAATAGTAAACCAAAGGAAACCCTGAGACTAGCTGTTGCAGGCTCCGACATGTGGCTCGAATTGACATGCTGTCGCAACTAAATCATCGTAGCAGTTTGCAGCAATTGGACCTACAAATTACCCCTCAATTCCTCAGCAGAATCTTATAGAGGAGGCCGCTCTGCAGGCGTTGGCGCTGCTATCTGGTGTGCGTGAGCAAGAATGGTTGCCACTCTTTAAAGCAGAGGTGGCCAGGATGATGAAAATCATAGTGGGAGAGAGATTAAACTAAAAACCCAAAAGTACTATTTAAATATATATATATTTAATATATATATAGTATATATATATATATAATTATTATGATATATTACGATTGATCTAGTATATATATATCGTATATTTAGCTAACGTTAGTTAATAGTTATTACTTATTTATTATATATGTTATATAGTTATTAGTATAGGTATAATATATATAGTGAGATATATATAGTATATGAATGATAATAAGTATTATATATATGTATATATTAATGATTTTTTATAGCGAAGAAAAATCATTCATAACAAATAATCAGTACAAGCAGTTTAGTAATCTGTAGAGTTTGTTATGTAACCAATTTTTACATAGACCAAATGTGTGATGGCTCATATTTCATTGAGCAGAAAAGAGGCTACATAATAAAGGAAAAAAGAAAATAAACGGAAAAGAATATAATTAAGGATTTCAAACTTAGTTCAAGCGTAATAAATGTCATTTCGTGCTGCACGACGGTATGGAGTGATGATAAATAGTTTTGTTTTTCCATCGAAATTGGATAGTTATTATGATGTATATTTATAAGGAGCGAGGGGTGGTTGAGCACGTATTGGAGGACAAACTGAAAGTTGTCTCCAACGGTGTGTTTGATTAATCAATAAGCCCAGCCTCTGGGGAAGGAAAATTGAAAAAAAAAACCAAAAAAACCCAGCTGTAAGTGTTTTTTTTAGAGAATTATATGATTAAAAATAAATTGTTGTATATCGTAAAAATGCTAGGAGGATGTAAAATTCACAACTGAGATGAAGGCTAATTTAATTGAACAGAATGAGTAATATCTGTATATTAATTTCTTTATTGTTTAAAATTCAACTTTCTTAATCCTGTTTCACAGAGAAAAAAGCTCTTTGTATTAGTCTATTATTTATATTTGAATCAGCCAGTAACCATTGCTCACTTCAGACAAATAGGGGAATCAACAAAAGCAAAGCCCTAGAGCTGAGCCTCTGGTTGGCCAAGGAATCCCACACTCAAAAACACCCACTATACTACAGTAGGGTGAGCAGGGTTACTTTTCGAACCCACATGAAGTGACATGACCTTATGACTTAAAAGCTTAACTGAAACACATTTAGTAAGTGAGACAACATAACCAAAAAATAAACTTTAAAAAATGCAAAATTTGCTCTTTAAATTTTAATGCACTACGTGGCACACCAAATTTGGTTGTCAACCAAAAAGTACCCTGATTTAAATACGTAATTAATATACAAAACAATTTTGCCGATTCCACCTTTAAGACTTAATTTATTAAAAATTATAGATTTATTATTTATATTAAGTATGTATATATATATAAGTTACTACTTTAACGTAGATATTGAAAAGCTCAAAAAAGTTATTATCTTATTATACTTTATATTTATATTTATGATATTAATAATATAATATAGATCATATATAAAGAAATATTTTAAGAACTTCATATATGAATAATTTAAATATATTTAATATTTAAAACTATATCAAATTTATGAACAATTTAGAATTAAAAAAAATAAATCTGGAGTTCACGTTCGAAAGCAAATGAGATATTGGATGAATAAGAGAAACGAGTAAGGTAGAATTTTGGTGAAATAGGATAAATGGACAAAACGAAAATTTGTATTTGTGGTTAGAGATCAGGTACAGTGAGCTCCTTGTATGGATCCGATAATCTCCAAATCTCTTCTACTGTTGATACACCATATGCACGGAAGAGAAGTAGGTAAACTGTACAACTTTTTGAGAGATGATGGAACGCGAGCAAATGTTAGTTCAAGGGGAATTACACAATATAATTTTTAAGATAGTGTAACTCATCTGCGTGTGTACAATATAAATTGTTTACTCGATTTTCTTTATTTTATAAATTTACTTTTTGTGGATTTTTGATTCTACTAGATATTAAATTTTAAATTAAATAATAAAATTTTTGTTTTGTGTTTTGTGTTCTGGATGGAACCTTCCCGCCTGAAGGTATTATTGGTTTTCATTTTTTATAGAAATTTTTAGACAGATCAACTTGTCTGGATCATCTTGATCATAATGGCCATGCAATACCAAATTCTCACTTAGAAACTACTTCTACGAATTGGTATTTTCTGACGCTTCTTTGAATCCTTTATGTCCAAAGTAAGAAAACCACCCTCACACTTGTCAACCTTACATTTTACACTTCCGTGCAATGTTGGACCAACCGGCAAAAACTATATTTTATTGATTAAATAATGATGATTTTTATTATATAGTGTTTAATAATGATAGTTAGTTTAGTGTATGAGTGAATGAGTGGATAGATGAAGTTGTAATTGATAGATGTGATAAAAAGTGATAGGTGAATGCATGAGTGCTAATAAATTAAGTGAATATGGGCTCATGTTTTTGTTTTGGTAATATGTGGAGGTCTATCTCGCAGCTTCGGGCAGCATTTCTGGACCCCTCGATGATAGTCCGGCCTGAGACACATCAGCTCTGCCAAAGTCGTGAATGATGATAATGGAATGATGAATGAGTTGAATGATGGAGGGATGTGATGCGATGATGATTGATGATGATTGATGATGATGATGATTGATGATGATAGATGATGTTCGATGAGATGAGATGATGATTTGATGATGATGATGATTGATGATGGATGATGATGATGATGCTGATGATCGCTTCCTAGAGATTACACTTATGTCTAATGCGATAATGATAGATTGTGACTGATGAGATGAAATGAATCTCTTACCTATGGATATATCAAGATTCTCTTCCCATGCCTCGACCATCCATGATCCATTCTCAAGCACTCAGTTATATACTTAGCTACCCTTAATCTGAATGTATATAAATCAACCATTTCCTGACTTATCTCATAGCTACACACAACAGCAGAAGAAGACACAATAATCACCTGATAAATAATACATGCATTCTCATCTCTTTTTATTCTTGCCTAACATTTTCATTAACACTACTATACTTTAAGAATTTATCCCTAGCATAATTCTGAACCATATCAGGGTTCACACTTTCTGGAAGGTCAGGGAAAGTTGAAAAAAAAAAAATTGGTCAGGGAAACGTTTTAAGATATGCTGAAAGTCAGGGAAATTCCAAAAAGTCAGAGAAATTTTAAAATTTCAAAACATATTGTAATGGGGTGGTTCAGATAGAAAATAATTGTAATGTCAAACTTACTCTTCCTGCAATAATTTAATTCCTTGGCCAGGCCCCGTGACAGAACAACCAACCACAACACTTTTAGATTCTCTACCTATATTATATCAGTGTTCCGACCTCCTGTTAGATAAGATATCGGCCTGTGCAATACTGCAATGCAATCAAAAATACAAGACTTACCAACGTGACACCCTGGAGATCTTCCTAGTGGTATAACGGTAGAACGGGTTCTTGTTTTTATATGAAAACCAACCAGTCATCAATACTCGTTATCAGTGAATTTACGTACGTTGATGATCAATGCTTTGATCATAAAATAAACGTCTTGAAGACCTAATATTAATAATTAACTGAATATTCAATAAATAAGTAAACAAATCACTCTCGGAAACAAAAAGGAAAACCACTGGGATAATTTTAAAAATACTTTAATAAAAAAAAATGAAATGTGTACTGCCCTTTTAAACAATGAGAAAAGTTTTACACATCCGTGAATATATAAATAAATGTCCGAGTACATTTACTTATATACGCATAGCATGTGTAGAACTACAGTACCTGATATTATCATATACTTTAGAATACTACTGTAATATATATATATATATATATATATATATATATATATATATATATATATATATATATATATATATATATATATATATATATATATATATAGAAAAAAAAAGTATATATATATATATATATATATATATATATATATATATCAATGAACATATATAGGTATATACAGTATATATACAACTACATGCGCACGAATATATATATATATATATATATATATATATATATATATATATATATATATATATATATATATATATATATATATATATATATATATATATATATATATATATATATATATATAATCATATATTAACTTTCAAAAATACTAACATTAAATTTATATATATACTTGAACATATATAGGTATATATATAATATAAACATATATGCGCAAAAATATATATAAATAAGTTAAAATATATTAATAAAAATATATAGACTGTAAGATATTAGAAGCAATCTTTGTGTTTAAACCGAAAAATTATATGTTAAAATATATTGAAAACGTCTGTGTTTAAGTGTGAACAACAGGTGACGACTTTATAACTGTACTTCAATGTGAAAGTTTCTCAACAGTAATTAAAAAACTTTTATTGAAGGCAATAAATAAACAATGCAACATTGACCTGACTGTCATTAAATAAATAAAGAATTTACAATGGCTTTATATTTAATATAAAAATGATAACTTGAAAAGTTTGTGGAAAATTATTTATATTAAATAAAAGCTTACCTGCAGACGACAAATAGCAACAATATCGGCTGCAATATTTCCTTTACAAATGTATATACGCAGACTACGCACGTTGTAAATTTATGGACACAAGAAAAATTATTTAACCACAATTTCATTGATAGATAACAAACCTGATTATATTAACCAATGAAATATAATAGCAATATTAACACTTCGTAAATTTAAACCACAATATTAATTTAAAATAAATAAAAGATTTAATTTCACAATAAAACACCAAAAAGAATGCACTCCTGCAAGCGAAAATACAGACACTAATACATAAACAAATTGATCGAGGAATATACGAGACATGTAATTACCAACTTTATCACATCTTTGACCAATAGCAATAAGAGCGGAAAAGGTTCCAAGGAATGCTCGTCCTCAGTATTTATACCAGAATGAGTAATATAGATTACGATTGTTAGCCAATTAGATAAAAGTGGTAATAGTAGACCGAATGATATATACATTAAATAAATAAAACTAAGAAAAGTATATAGTCAACATCTGAAGGGGAGGCGGGTTGGTATTCCTTAAGACTTTTCATATTTACATAAGAAATTACAATCTTTCGTCCCTTCAGAAGAAAAAGGCATACTATTATCGAAGTTTCAGCGCTTCACTTTGTCTTAACAAAATATCCATTTATTTTAAATTAAAAAAATAAAATTATTTTATATCTATATATAAACCTTTACATAAAACAAATATATATATATATATATATATATATATATATATATATATATAATATATATATATATATATATATATATATATATATATATATATATATATATATTATATATATTATATAATAGATAAGATATATATATGATATTATTCAACTGTTCTTTTTAAAATCGCATTTCAAAATAATAATAATAATAATAATAATAATAATAATGGAGCAGTTATAGCAGTCATCAATGCCTTATTTATTTTAAAAGATATGCTCGTAAAATAAACTTACATTGGCGCCTCCTATAATACTTCATATATTTCTTTATTAAATATTATATTACATTATTTACACAATGGTTTGAATGGGCTATCGCGACATACATGTTATGTATTGGGAAGGGACTCTTTGCAAGAGCATTATGGGAACTTTACTGCAAGAACAAATTTATGAAACAAAATTTTATACATATGTACACCGTGTTACATCTTTGGCCCACCGAACCTGAAGCAAATTGATACAATTTTGCTTTATTTACATGGTATGATAACATTGGTTTCATCCTGAAGTGCTCCTTCTGTTGTTGCTTCTGCAGGAGAATCCAAAGTATCTTCGGCATATGATCTACTCAGATAGTCAGCAATTACATTATCTTTTCCACTGATGTGGTTTAAGATAAATCTAAATCTCTGGAGGTATAATGACCATCTCATGATCCTTGAGTTCTCATATCTCTTTTTACTCATTGCAGTCAAAGGTCTATGATCCGATTGCAGAATAAATTCTCTCCCGTAGAGATATTGTTCAAACTTCCTGATGCCAGTAATGATTGCTAAGGCCTCCTTCTCCATAGTTGAGTACCTTTGCTGGGTAGCCGACAGTTTCTTGCTGCCATAAGCTACAGGATGAAGGATTCCTTCATCTTCCTGTAGGAGGACGAATCCTAGAGAAGTGTCTGAGGCGTCCACCTGCAGTGTAAAAGTCTTCTCCAGCTCTGGCATTTTTAGAATCGGTTTAGAACTCAATGCCTCCTTTAGTTTTTCAAATGCATGCTGATGTATCAACTCCCATTTCACTTTCGTCGGCTCTCCCTTCTTCGTCAGGTCAGTCAATGGCGCTGCGAGTTTCGCATAATTCTTCACAAAGTCTTGGTAGTATCCTGTGAGCCCTAAGAATGATCTCACCTGTTTCTTATTCTTAGGTGGCTCAGTCTTCATAATTTTTACATTATCTTCGTGTAGTCCTTTGTTGCCATTACCAATGTAGTGACCTAGAAACTCTACGCTCGACGAAGCGAATTCACACTTTGTTGGCCGGATGGTAAAACCTTCTTCTTGGAGTCTTTGTAGTACATTCTCTAGAGTGATCAGATGTTCGAGCCAGGTCTGTGAATGGACGATGATATCATCGATATAGAAATCGACATCGTTAAATCCATCCAGGATCCTACGCATTGCCCTCACAAGTGTCGCACCGGCATTTACCATGCCGAATGGTAGTCTGAGGTAGTGGAAGTGACCGTCCTCGGTCGAGAAACCGGTCTTTGAACTGTCCTCTGGCTTTATCTGAATTTGCCAATAGCCTTTGGCTAGATCAAGTTTTGTGAAAAACCTATCTTTGGCAAATTTTGTGAACAGGGTCTGAGTCGTGGTCATGGGCTCCGGATCAAACACAGTGATCCTGTTTAGGGCCCTATAGTCGGAGCATACCCTCTTGCTCCTGTCCTTCTTCTGGACAACAACCACCGGCGCTGAGTATGGTGACGTGGAGGGAACAATGATCCCCATTTTGATCATTTTATCAGTCTCCTTCTTCAGTTCTGTCCGCGTCGTGAATGGTAACTTATATGGCTTTAATCTGATTGGGGTATCATCAATGAGGTCAATAGCATGAAAGTCATTTTTCGCAGTGCCAGGCACATCTGTGAAAATTTCCTCATGCTTTTCCAAGATCTTCATCAACTCTCTCATGGGATCTGTTATCTCCTCACTGATTTTGGTGTCAGACAACTTTTCCTTTTGGATCGGTGTAGGATCCATATCCACTAAAGTAATATTCTCTTCATTTTCGGTATCCAAGATGACCGCTGATGCACCTATATTCTCCTGATATTGATCCGTCTCTTCTTCGCCCTCACTCTCCTCTCTCACAATATATTTCTTTAGTAGATTTATGTGATAAGTCTTTATCACATCTCCAACTTGTATCTTGTAGTTGTCTTTGCCTTATAGTTCTATAACTGGGTACGGCCCGCCCCATTTCATAAGCATCTTGTTACTAGATGTTGGTAGAAGAACCAGAGCTAAATCTCCTACTTTCAGCATCCTGTTCTTTGCGCCTTTGTCATAGTATTTCTTTTGTGAAATTTGGGCTCGGGCTAAATTTTCTCTAGCTAATTTCAGAGTCTCGTTTAGCCTTTCTTGCAAGTCAAACACGTACCTGTAGGTTGACCTTGCCTCCTCAGGATTGATATCTCCCGCCCAAATTTCATGCAATATTTGCATCGGACCCCGCACAGTCCTACCATACAGGAGCTCAAAAGGTGAGAATCCTGTGGAGTCCTGTGGGGCCTCCATGTATGCAAACAGCAGTGGCTCTATGAACTTATGCCACTTCCGCACTTGCTCACTGCACATCCGTCTGAGCATCCGCTTTAAGGTACCATTAAACTTCTCGGTGAGACCCTGTCTCATGGGGTGGTAGATACTAAAGAACTTCTGCTTTATATTTAGCATCTTCGTTACATCTCTCATTAAATCTGATGTAAATTGTCGACCATTATCACTGAGTATCTCCTTTGGGACCCCCAGGCCTCATAATAATGGATACCAGGCTTTCCGTAACCTTCTGCGCGGTTATGCTCTTAAGAGGAACTACCTCTGGATAGCGTGTGGCGGCATCGACGAGGGTTAGGACATATTGATGCCCTTCAGATGATGGTGGAGTGATCGGCCCTATTAGATCAATAACTACTCGCTGAAAAGGCTCATCTATGATGGGCATGGGACATAGAGGTACTTTCTTCACCAATCCTTTCGGGCACGTCCTTTGGCATATATCGCAGGAGTAACAATGCCTGGTTACATCCTGGTATATGTTAGGCCAAAAGAACTGTTGGGTGATTTTACCCATTGTTTTCTTCACACCTTGATGACCACCGAAAACTTCATCGTGTGCCACTTTCAAAACCTTACTCCTATATTCTTTGAGTACTATCAAAGTAAACCTTTCCTGTTGGTTCTCAACAACTCTCTTAAACAACACTCCATTCTTCAATACATACTTGTTTTCGCCTCTCTCTACAGACCTCCATATCCTTTGCAGAGTAACATCGTCTTTGATTTTCTCGGAAAGTTTCCCGATCACTTATGAGTTCCGCAACTTTTCCATCGTGAACTACTTCCACTGCATTCACGGCTACTATCTTCTCTCCCATGGAACTTTGTGTGCGAAGTGCTGTGTCACCTCTCTGTGAATCACCATCTTCTATCGTACTGTCTGGCTCCTTAAACCTAAGTACACTATTTACAATTGATGTCCCCCAGACATCCGATACTCCTGTACCTTCCTCAACATTCAGTAGTGGTTCTGTGGGGACTATAATCACTTCTTTCTCTATAACTTCTTCATCCTTGGATGAACTTTGGGACTCTGTTGCCATACACAATGGTAACTCAGTGGTTGGTACGACATCTCCGACGATGTCCAAAGATTGTGGTACAGACGGTTCCTCTCTAAAAATCTCTTCTTTTTCCAAACTCGCCATTCCAAGTGTATGATTAGTTTCAATAGATTCTTCTTGTGAATCTTCCTCAGCATGCTCGGCGATTGGGAATAGCAATTCTCCTTGAATTTGCCCGTCCTTCTTAAAATGAGGACCTCGACACACAGTCGTCTCCCACGCGAGATTCGGCTGATACGGGGGTAATGCACCTTCGACATTCCCAATAACTAAATCATAAACGACTTCCGGCAGCACTGCTGCGGTCGTCCTACCCACGTAGTAAGGGGTATCCACGTCAATAGTCGCGAGTGGAACTTCTTTCACCGTTCTGTCCAACAACCTCGTTATATTATCGCCAATATAACATTCCTTAGGTACGAACTTCTCTCGTACGACAACAAAGTTGCAACCACTGTCTCTGAGTATCTTGACTCGATATCCATTCACCGTCCCATAAGTTACAGGAAGGCGGTGTGAAAATGTGTCATTTTCCACCTTCATTGTTTCAGTCAGGAGATTCGGCTCTTCACCTGATCCATTCAGGACTTTATCGCCACTCTTGAAAACTCCGGATGCTACCGTGTTTTTACCTTCCTCCTTCTGTCTACTGAAATTATTCTGTCCTCTACCACTATTGTTGAAATATGGAGGGGCTCTACAATCTCTGGCGAGATGCCCTCTCCTCGAACACTTGTAGCATGTGACCACAGCCCTAGGCTCACTGCTACTGCGACGATGGTCTTGTCTGTCGCTGTTTCCACTACTGCTCTTTTCTCCATTGCTATTTGGTCGTGATGTGCGTTGGCTATTACTTCTATGATTATCATTCTTGAAATAACCATTGCCTCTCGATCTAAAATTAGTGTTTTTACTGTGACTACTTTTATCTGTGTGATTATGATTCCGTGCGTGACTAGATACAAATTTTAAATGATGAGCTTCCATATAACCTTCTGAACTGACAATGATTTCTTCTGGTACTTTCTTTTTGTCTCTCTTAAATACGTGGCAAGTTCTTTAGGGACTGTATTAAGATACTTGTCAACAGAGAAAAATTCTATCAAATCGTCAGGAGTCATTTTTACATTAGCCGTGCAATCCATTTCCTCAGGGCCTCAATAATCCTTTGAAGGTATACCCTAGGATTATCATCCTCAGTAGGATTTATACTTTTATATCTGGCACGATATCCACTTTCCGTGAGATCGTACCTTATTAACAGGGCTCTCTTCAAATTATCATAATTTTTCAATTCTTCAACAGTCATGTTGTTGAATACCTTTACGGCTTTGCCGGTTAAAAATGCTCCTACAACAAATGCTTGTTTCTCCTTGGGGATGTCATTCGAATCAGCTTGTTTCTCAAACATTACTAAATACTCTTCAATGTCGTTCATCTTTTCATCGAAGAATGGAAGCTTTAATTTCTGGTACTTGTTGGCGTAGGAAGTGCTCTGACTATTCTGAGAACTTTGAGAAGCTATTGCTGCGTCATGCTGACGTTGTCTGTCCTCAGCATCTAACTTCATTTGTAACATTCTCTCCTCTGCTTCTCTTGCATCTTTCTCTGCTTCTAACTTAACTCTTTGAGCTTCAGCTTCGACCTTAGCTTTTTCTACTCCAGCTTCAGCCTCAAGCTTAGCTTTCTCTCTTTCAGCTTCAAGCGCTAACTTCTTCTCCTCCAATTCAGCAGCTAATTTCTTTTCCTCCAAAGCAGCAGCTATCTTCTGTTGCTCCACCTCCGCTTCCTTAGCTAACTTCTGTTGCTCCATCTCTGCTTCCTTAGCTAACTTCTTTTCCTCAAGTTCAGCTTCTTTGACTAATCTCTCTTTGAACATTGCGGCAGCTTCCTTACCCGACAATCCCAATGATTTGCATATTTCCACAAATTCAGCATTGGTAGACATTATTATAATGTTCTTTCTCAAAAATCAAAACATTAAATATAAAGTATTAAAATTGTACCAGCGTTATCTTGTTTCCGGACTATAAGTATTGTTCTACTAGCAAAGTACTATTTAAACAATACGCATAAAATCAAATATATGCAAACTTCTACAAAATGAATAGTACGATGAACTATACTGACAGTTAACATGCAATATTAACATATATCCCAGATGTTAATATTGATGACAATACTTAAACAATAACTTTAGCACAGGTTTTAGCAAAAACAATTACAAACAAATAACTCTGTGCTTCAATATTCAGCAAAAATATCAAAAATGAATTCACAGCAATTCAGTGATAACGAATACAGACTGGATGGTTACAAAATAAATCCCAGGACAGGAATGCCCAATTAAATGTAATGGGGTGGTTCAGATAGAAAATAATCGTAATGTCAAACTTACTCTTCCTGCAATAATTCAATTCCTTGGATAAGATATCGGCTGTACAATACTGCAATGCAATCAAAAACACAAGACTTACCAACGTGACACCCTGGAGATCTTCTTAGTGGTATAACGGTAGAACGGGTTCTTTTTTATATGAAAAGCACTCTAAACCGAAACGAATAACAGTTGCAATTTACTTACGTTGATGATCAATGCTTTGATCATAAAATAAACGTCTTGAAGACCTAATATTAATAATTAACTGAATATTCAATAAGTAAACAAATGACTCTCGTAAACAACAAGGAAAACCACTGGGATAATTTTAAAAATACTTTAATAAAAAAAAATGAAATGTGTACTACCCTTTTAAACAATGAGAAAAGTTTTACACATCCGTGAATATATAAATAAATGTACGAGTACATTTACTTATATACGCATAGCATGTGTAGAAGATAAAATTATTTTATATATATATATATATATATATATATATATATATATTTATATATATATATATATATATAATATTATATATAATATATATATAATATATATAACCTTTACATAAAACAAATATATATATTATATAATATATATATATATATATATATAGTATATCTATATATATAAAATTATATTATATATATTATATATATATATATATATATATATATATTAACAACGCAGATCCTTTTTCTTCTAAAATCGCATAACAAAATAATAATAATAATAATGGAGCAGTTATAGCAGTCATCAATGCCTTATTTATTTTAAAAGATATGCTCGTAAAATAAACTTACATTGGCGCCTCCTATAATACTTCATATATTTCTTTATTAAATATTATATTACATATATTTACACAATGGTTTGAATGGGCTATCGCGACATACATGTTATGTATTGGGAAGGGACTCTGCAAGAGCATTATGGGAACTTTACTGCAAGAACAAATTTATGAAACAAAATTTTATACATATCATGTACACCGTGTTACACATATGAAGAATGATCTATGGACCAAGTTGCATATTTTTTATATATTTTTTTTCCTTACTGTATAATTGTGGAATATGATGTATTTGATAAGTGAATGAAAAGGATGGGCGAGGAATGACATTCCAAAAATCTACTTCTATCCTGTTTTCTATTTTTAGTTCACTATTACCTATTATGTCCGTAGAGGTTCCAAGTTCATCCTTTCGATTGAAGGTGATTGGTATATGAATGTGTTTTAGACTTTATGACTTATGACTTAATCTGTTTATATCTTCTTTTGAGGGATTTATACTTTTTGAGGTGTTTTTTCTTGAGGTTTGTCAAAGTGATTTTGGATTTTTGTGCAGTTGAAGGTATTTATTATTTATTTATAAAATGACTTCAAACAAAAAAACTTACTTTAACAACCAGTGGTTGGACGTCAAGCTGAACCCACAGTTTATCGGGTGGTTGGGTAAAGGACCTGATAGTTCCAAGGCATACTGTAAAGTATGTAAAAAGAACTTTGATCTATCTAACATGGGACGCCAAGCGAAGTTTCACCAATTCAAGAGGGAAAACTCATTGAATTTAATAAAACTCAGCAGGACCAACCACATTGAAAAAACCTTTTTCGTTAACGTGTTCTAATAAATACAAATATTAGTGTTAAAGTGTGTGCACTGAAAATTATGCCATTCCATCAACTTCTAATCATACTCAACCGATTGTAAATGACCTTGAGTGTTCTATTAATAACCAACCAAAACCAGTTTATCAAATCATTTTCATCTTTTTGCATTAAAAGATGATGTTACAAGATCTGAAATACTATGGCATTAAAGGTGTGGATGATAAATGTCTTTAAACTCGTGTGTGCAGATATAGGGGCAACATTTAAATTAATGTTTCCAGATACTTCGGTAGCCTTCAAATTATAATGGGCGCGATGAAATGTAAATATTGTTAACCATGGATGCTCCCTATTTTTCTTGAGAAGCAAAAGCAGCAATACAGCACTACTTTGCAGTGAAGCTCATTCTCACCCTTGAATTAACATTCAAAATATTTTTGATGGTGATTGTCTTTCTAAGAGACTTGATTAGTTTTTTTCTCTTCTATAGTACCTGGAATCAATGTTATGTGGAATCTGTGGCAAATTATTAAATTAATACTGATATTTTCTCAGGAAATGCGACAGTGGAAGGAGGGTTTTCTATAAATTAAGGCAATTTTAGTGGAGAATCTGAAAGAACATAGTCTGATTCCTCAAAGAACAGTGCACAATGGTATAAAGATCTCATGAAAGTATTTGCATAAAGTTCCTATGCACTCAAAAAAATGTTTTAAATCAAGGACGATAGGAAGATATGAAAGAACATCTCAAAGTGTCAAAACAGAACCAAAAAAAGAAGAGAATAAAAAAAAGGTTGAAAAAAAATTAACCATACAGATCTAAAACTTGAAGAGCAGAGAAAGATGTTAAAACTAAAAGCTTTGTACAAGAAGAAGACGCTATAAAATCAAATTTCAGATGCTTTGAGAAAGACAAAGTTAACAGCTAAAATCTCCCCATTTAGAACTTTTGTGATCACAGTGGACGTTATTCACCTAGGCTATTAATGTAAGCTTTTAATTTATTTTTTTTGTATAAATAAAACTTTACTTTTGGAAAAAATTGGACGGCTATGGGCAAGGTATAGGCTGATTAAAAAAAAAAAAAATTTTTTTTTAAATTCATAGATGATGATGAACAGTTTCTAAAGTAAATTTTCAATAATTTAATGTATGAACTGAGTAAATAGGCTGCAATAACGATTAATAGATATTTTATACGCCAAAAATAACGAACACGCTGGTCAGGGAAAGTCAGGGAATTCAAATTCAAAATTTCGGTGTGAACCCTGCATGTCTAGCTATCTATGAACATGGTTGCTAGTTCTGTAACTAGCATAGTTCTACTATCATTGTAGTACTTGATGGAGGCAGGAATTTAAATCGTTGGTGGATGTAAAGGGACTAAGTCTTGAGTGAGCTAGGGTCCTACATGAGGGTATGTTGTTGGCTGTGTTAATGTTTAGTAGTGAGACTATGGTCTGGAGTAAGAGGTATAGATCTAAAGTACGTGGTGTTCAGATGGACAATCTTAGGGGCGTGTTAGGTATGAGAAGAATTGATAAAATGCATAAACGTATTAGAGAGTTGTGTGGTGTGAAGAAAGTGATGAATGAGAGAATAAATGAAAGCACGTTGAGATGGTTGACATCGCTGTTTTCAAACTGATCTACTTAAATTTCAGAGAAAATTAATATTTTTAAATACACTACATTTTTTTTTATTTTATTAACGTTCTGGCAGCTTAGATTCATAAATAGATTTGAAAATTTAAAAATTATAGACTACATAAACGTCAAGATAAGAGCGACAACTACAAAAATGGGTTTGTTTGTATCTAAATAAAAATAAACGGCCTAAACATTATAAAGCCTACCTATCATTAGCAAATTAAAAAAAAAAAACAAGATACTTTCTAACAAGCCTAATTATGGAGTTGATAAATAAACATGGTAGCTTACGAGTATTTTTTATAATTCACTTAAAAATAGAATTTATAAACAATTTTAAAAATTTAGAAAAAATAATTACTGATGGCAAATAAATGTCAAGATCAGAGTGACAGCTACAAAAAGTTTTTTTTTTATATATATATCTGAATAAAAATATGCAACCTAAACGATATAAAGCCTACCTAATGTTTTTTCTTAAAACAAATTGATTTTCATTAGAATAAAATGATAAAATTCTTGGCCTAATTAAGCAGCATCTTGAATTCCTCTAGCTTTATTGAAAATAGGTCCAAACTCTTCTAGTAGGTTAACTCTAACATCTGATACAGACATGTTTTCTGTATATGGGGCTAATTCAGCCATCCAACTACCTTTGCTTCCTCCTCATGGTAGTCTGCAACAAACTTTTCCAACTTATCTTTCAATCTTGTACGTACATCATCAGCGATGCAGATCTAATTTCAGCCCTTATCCTATCTTGTGTTTTCTCAAACTCTTGTGTCAATATCTGTTTGATCCCCTTAATTATTCTTTGCTTCTCTACATCCTTCTTGGCAGCTAGTTTATGCTTGAACCATTCACATGCGCTCTTCTCACTTTCCAATATGTAGAAGATCTTATCTTTCACTTCTGCTGGCTGTCTTCTCACTACTTCACTGGCTTGATCAACTGTCAGATGCTCTATTAGTGCCTTGATAGACATGACTGTACTAGTGGGAAGCACACTAACAACTGTTTCACAAATGGTCACATCAGACTTTGGAGTGATCTGCTCCCCTATTCCTTTCTTATTATAGAGCTTAAACTCTTCTCTATCCTCATCAGACGTTAAACTTTTTTCATGCCAGGAGATTCCGATGTACGCTATTCTGGCAAATCTTGCAACCATCCTATCATCCAATATGCTCTCTACACATCCTATGTATGGATTGGATGCTATTATTGCAATAGATGACCTAACAGTCTTGGCCTCAGCTTGCCACACCACTAATTTTTCTACTAATCCTGCAACTGTATCAACTACAGCTGTAGCAAAGGACAGGCTTAATTATGGTGTTAAGAAACATTAGCCTATGAGTATTTTTTAATTCATGTAAAAGAATTTATGAATAATTTTGAAAATTTTTCAAAATAATTATAGATGGCACATCAACGTCAAGATAAGAGTGACAGCTACAATAATGTGTTTGTTTAGATCTAAATAAAAATAAGCAGCCTAAACGATATAAAGCCTACATAATTTTAGGAAATTTTAAAACAAGATACTTTCTAACAAGCTTAATTATGGTGGTGATAAAGATGGTAGGCTACAAGTATTTTTTTAAATTCGTTTAAAAATAGGATTTGTAAAATAATTTTGTAAATTTAAAATAATTATAGAGAACACATAAACGTAAAGATAAGAGTGACAGCTACAATAATAGGTTTGTTTCTATCTAAATAAAAATATGCAGCCTAAACGATATAAAGCCTACCTAATATTAACAAATTAAATAAACAATATACTTTTTAACAAGCTTTATTATTGTGTTGATAAAGATGATGGTAGCCTACAAGTATTTTTTAATTCGTTTAAAAATAGAATTTATAAATAATTTTATAAATTTATAAAAAAAATAGAGGGCAAATAAATAAAGGGTAAATAAAAGTCAAAATAAAAGTGGCAGCTACAATAATAGGTTTCTTTATATATAAATAAAAATATGCCACTTAAGCGATCTGATGCGTACCTAATATTAGCAAATTAAAACAACAAGATACTTTCAGACAGACTTAACTATGGTGTTGTTAAACATGGTAGCCTAGGAGTATTTTTAATTCATTTAAAAATGGAATTTATAAATTTTTTTTTAAATTTAAAAAAAAAAAATTAGAAGGTACGTAAACGAAAAGATTAGAGTTTCAGCTATAAAAATCTGTTTGTTTATAACTAAATTAAAAGCAGCCTAAACGATATAAAGCCTACCTAACATTACGAAATTAAATAAAGATCCTTTCTTACAGGCTTAATTATGGTGTTGATAAGCATGGTAGCTTACGAGTATTTTTTTTTAATTCATTTTAAAAATCGAAATAAATAATTTTGAAAATTTAAAAAAAAATAATTATAGAGGGCACATAAACGTCAAGATAAGTGTAACTGCTACAATAATGGGTTCGTTTATATCTAAATAAAAATAAGCAGCTATGATATAAAACCTACCTAATATTAGCAAATACAAAAAACAAGATACTTTCTATCAGGCTTAATTAATTATGGTGTCGATAAACATTGTAGCCTAGGAGTTTTTTTTATTTCTTTAAAAATGGAATTCACAAATAGATTTGAAAATTAAAAAAAAATATATTTATAGACTACATAAACGTCAAGATAAAAATGACAACTACAATAATGGGTTTGTTTATATTTAAATAAAAATAAACGGCCTAAACATTATAAAGCCTACCTATTATTAGCAAATTAAAAAAAACAAGATACTTTCTAACAAGCCTAATTATGGAGTTGGTAAACATGGTAGCCTACGAGTATTTTTTATAATTCACTTAAAAATAGAATTTATAAACAATTTTGAAAATTTAGAAAAAATAATTATTGAAGGCAAATAAATGTCAAGATCAGAGTGACAGCTACAAGAATGTTTTTTTTATCTGAATAAAAATATGCAACCTAAACGATATAAAGCCTACCTAATGTTTTTTCTTAAAATAAATTGATTTTCATTAGAATAAAATGATAAAATTCTTGGCCTAATTTAGCAGCATCTTCTTGAATTCATCTAGCTTTCTTGAAAATAGGTCCAAACTCTTCTAGTAGGTTAACTCCCAACATCTGATACAGACATGTCTTCTGTCAATGGAGCTAATTCGGCCAAACCATCTACCTTTGCTTCCTCCTCATGGTAGTCTGCAACAAACTTTTCCAACCTATCTTTCAATCTTGTACGTACATCAGCAGCAGATGCAGATCTAATTTCAGCCCTTATCGTATCTTGTGTCTTCTTAAACTCTTGTGTCAATATCTGTTTGATCCCCTTAATTATTCTTTGCTTCTCTACATTCTTCTTGGCAGCTAGTTTATGCTTGAGCCATTCACACGCGCTCTTCTCACTTTCCAATATGTAGAAGATCTTATCTTTCACTTCTGCTGGCTGTCTTCTCACTACTTCACTGGCTTGATCAACTGTCAGATGCTCTATTAGTGCCTTGATAGACATGACTGTACTAGTGGGAAGCACACTAACAACTGTTTCACAAATGGTCACATCAGACTTTGGAGTGATCTGCTCCCCTATTCCTTTCTTATTATAGAGCTTAAACTCTTCTCTATCCTCATCAGACGTTAAACTTTTTTCATGCCAGGAGATTCCGATGTACGATATTCTGGCAAATCTTGCAACCCTCCTATCCGGTATGCTCTCTACACATCCTATGTATGTATTGGATGCTATTATTGCACTAAATGACCTAACAGTCTTAACCTCAGCTTGCCACACCTCCCCTAATTTTTTTACTAGCTGTATCAACTACAGCTGTAGCAAAGGACAGGCTTAATTATGGTGTTAAGAAATATTATCCTAGGATTATTTTTAAATTCGTGTAAAAGAATTTGTAAATAATTTTGAAAATTTTTCAAAATAATTATAGATGGCACATCAACGTCAAGATAAGAGTGACAGCTACAATAATGTGTTTGTTTAGAACTAAATAAAAATAAGCAGCCTAAACGATATAAAGCCTACATAATTTTAGGAAATTTTAAAACAAGATACTTTCTAACAAGCTTAATTATGGTGGTGATTAATATGGTAGGCTACAAGTTTTTTTTTTAAAATTCGTTTAAAAATAGAATTTATAAATAATTTTGAAAATTTAAAATAATTATAGAGAGCACATAAACGTAAAGATAAGAGTAACCGCTGCAATAAAGATTTGTTTATATCTAAATAAAAATATGCAGCCTAAACGATATAAAGAATACCTATACCTAATATTAACGAATTAAAAAAACTATATATACTTTTTAACAAGCTTAATTATGGTGTTGATAAAGATGGTAGCCTAAGAGTATTTTTTAATTCGTTTAAAAATAGAATTTATAAATAATTTTAAAAATTTATAAAATAAATAATTGAGGGCAAATAAATAAAGGGTAAATAAATGTCAAAATAAAAGTGGCAGCTACAATAATAGGTTTCTATATATTTAAATAAAAATATGCCACTTAAGCGATATAAAGCGCACCTAATATTAGCAAATTAAAACAACAAGATACTTTCAGACAGACTTAACTATGGTGTTGTTAAACATGGTAGCCTAGGAGTATTTTTAATTCATTTAAAAATGGAATTTATAATTTTTTTTTTTAAATTTAAAAAAAAAAAAAAAATTAGAAGGTACGTAAACGAAAAGATAAGAGTTTCAGCTATAAAAATCTGTTTGTTTATAACTAAATTAAAAGCAGTCTAAACGATATAAAGCCTACCTAACATTACGAAATTAAATGAAGATACTTTCTAACAGGCTTAATTATGGTGTTGAATAAGCATGGTAGCTTACGAGTATTTTTTAATTCATTTAAAAATAGAAATAAATAATTTTGAAAATTTAAAAAAAAAAATTATAGAGGGCACATAAACGTCAAGATAAGTGTGACTGCTACAATAATGGGTTCGTTTATATCTAAATAAAAATAAGCAACTAATGATATAAAACCTACCTAATATTAGCAAATTAAAAAAACAAGATACTTTCTATCAGGCTTAATTATGGTGTCGATAAACATGGTGGCCTAGTAGTTTTTTCTGGAAAGCTTGAGACGGCTTAGCTTCCTTGTTTCTAGGGCTGAAAAAGCAAACTTTTTCTCAATAAGCTTGGAATAATGTGTAATATCCCGCGTACCTAAATATTCATGTGAACGTGAGGACCCTAGGTAGGCTCCAGGAAATATACCTCTAAATAGTCTAAACTTGTAGTATAGGAAACTAAAAATTATTCCTATATTTGCCAATCTCAAATTCATCTTTGAATTAATCGCGTTCTTAATCTGAACAAAATATTAAGATTTGTGCGTTTGCAAATCTTCTTTCAAAATAAAATTATATATATATATATATATATATATAAATATATATATATATATATATATATATATATATATATATATATATAATATATATATATATATATATATATATATATATATATATATATATATATATATATATATATAAGAAGAATGGATATTCGAGACAGTCGGAACATATGAAGACTTTTTTTTCGCATAGTTCTTGGGAGACAGAGCTAACAACCCGGTCCTTTACCGTTTTGTTTGTAAAACTCCTGGACCAGCTTTGGAATCTTATGCGCCTGGAAACACGATCTTCTGGAGAGCTCTGGGAGAATGAGTTTCGATGCCAAATGGAAGATGCTAGTTCCACTGAAAGGGTGAAACCCTACATGAGTGTATAGCAAGGAATGGGCATCAGAACCAATTGCCACCGAGAAATGTTTTTCTAGAGAGCTCTAGGATCAAGAGTTTCTGGGCCAGAAAAAGAATATGCTGGTACAACAGACAGGGTGAAAGCCCTACATTGGAGATGGCAAATAAATGATATATATATATATATATATATATATATATATATATATAGATATCTATTTATATATATATATATATATATATATATATATATATAATATATATATATATATATATAATATATATATATATATATATATATATATATTTCAGAGGCGACTCCTACACTCGTGCTTAGCACGAGTTATTATTATAGAAATGATCGATCTTATCATAAGCAGCACCCCAATCTCGAAGTATTCTCTTTTTATTGAAAGTATACAGGTCCTGCATAGGCGGAATCAAAAAGTATACTTGCAACCTTAGGATTGATTTTGATTGCTTTTTCAGTTTTTTTTCTCATAGTATTTGTAATATCCTCTAGATTTATATTTCACGGATTTTACATTCTCTAAAGTTGACCCATTTTCTAATACATCTGTAGCTGTGAACTCCCAACACTGACGAATTTGGTGTCTATTTGCAAGTGTATGCGCAATATTTCTAAAATTGCAATCGCTAGCAAGATGTTTAAAATATTGATGTTTTCATTCAAAACGCATGCACCAGAGAATTTTCAAAGGACCAAATTTTTTAATAAGACTTAGATAATGAATCATATAGTGCATCTTGGGTGTTAACTTGTCAGGAATCAGTTTGCAAAATTCTATTAGAAATTCAGATATTCGTAATTGTAAATATTCAAGTTTATTTACATCAACAAATGGGCCAAATAAATAGTCGGCAATTTCACGCAGTTTCAAATAAACTTTCCAACAAGATTCACTGTTAGTAATGCATTCTCCTATAATAAGAGGGAGCAAGCGGAACAAACCCCATTTTTCAATTGCTTTTCCTGGAATCAATTTCAGTAGCTGTCTTTAGCAAAATATGTGAAGCTTTTCGATCATTTGCACCAAACTTAAAATTTTCTATTCTAGAATTCAGTTCCTTGACTGAGAAAATCTGTTGCAAATTATATTTTGCAAACTTACATTTTAAAGTGAGTGGAATTACACCTTCTGAAAAATTATGCATTAAATCAGGAGGGAACTGATCAATAACAGAGAAATAAGGTAATTCGTTGAAAACACATTTCCCAGTTACTCCGTAAGTAGACTTTAGCATATATGGATTCCTCAAAATGCTATGAACATGATATTTATGATTTTGCTTTGACCTCAAAACAAAACTATCTTCATGGACAACAGTTTCATGTCATTGTATAACCATGCAAAATCTTCATATTCTCCCAGAGCTAAAAGATCGTGTAAATCCTCCTAAGCATTGTGCAGAAAGATTATCAGCTGAAATTGTTGCCAGACCACCATAAATGGTAATCTCATTATTGTTAACTTTTACAGTGATTCCATTATTTGCAAGGACTTTTAGATCACTTACCAAAGGTGCAAATATATCTGAATTTTTTTTTTTTTTTTTTTTTTTTTTTAACAGAGAATAATCACATCATCTCACGGGCAGAGCCCTAATCAAGGAGGAGGTGTACTCATTTAACGTCCGAGCAGGACGGAGCCAAGCCCAAGGAGAGAATAGCTCACATTCTCCCACCCGACCAGTTGCGAACCTGGGACCCTCGCTTTGTTGGGCGAGTGCTCTAACACTGAGCTATCTGGCGCTTTTTTATATAAATAAATAAATATATTTAAAAAAAATACATATACATATATATATATATATATACACACATATATATATATATACACATATATATACATATACATATATACATACATATACATATATATATATACATATATATATATACACATACATATACATACACACATACACATACATATCCATACATAAATACATATATATATAACCTAAATACATATACACATACACAACATATATATGCAAATATAAATAATCACTACTTATTATTACATAACTATCAACTTATCACTACTATCATTATCAATATATCACTAACAGTATTATTAACGAAAGCATTAATACTAACACAATAAATAAAGAATGTTTCACTATTTTCATTAAAACTAGTAAGTTATACTTAATAATTTTATATTATTATTACTATTTTGTTACTATTATTACCATTATTATTATTACTATCATTATTATTATCATTATCATCATCATTATTATTATTATTATTTCTATTATCACTACTATTATCCTCATTATTATCATTATTATCATTATAATAGGAATAAGTATCACTATATAAGATACTATACTTTACAAGAAACGGTATTTTGGAAGTAGATTACCTAATGTAAAAGAAGCTGCACATAATTTATGTTTGTTCTTCTTAGATCCTAAGGGATTAATTACTTCAAACTCATCTGTATACAAATGAATCCTAAGTGAAAGAGCATGTTTACGAAATATATCATGAGATTTAAATGCATTGCCAAGAGAGTAATCACTGACCTCATTACATACATTTCTGTTTGCAGTATCCTGAATGATTTGTGACAAAATTTCATCTTTTTGTAAAAGATTTTGTAAACTTTCAATTATGGACACATACTGAAAATTGACCAATTTTTTGTCGACATTATAAGTTTATGCTCTGATGAACAGTCCTGATAAACAGTTTCAAATACTTTGTCACTACTAAGTAAACCTAACAATTTTGAATGTTCTGTTATTTCAATTCCTATGTTCCCCAGCTCTGATTTAATTGCTGAAAAGAAAGTTTGAGAAATATTCAGATAAATAATTTAAGTCTTGGACAATTGAGCTATGTACTACATGTGGTAAAAAATGTTTTCCTTGTAACTTCAGAACAAATAAGTTTATATGTTGTCTCAAAAATTTATAAACATTTTCAATTGAAGAATTATCAGTTTCCAAATTCTCTGACAATACTGAATTATTAAAATCTGTACTGGTTATGCGGAATTCATTTTCACAATAATGTTCATCTTCAATTTTAGGATTGGGTAGTATAGAGAAAGAATGGTATCTATGATAATGTTTTTTAATTGAAACAATTTTATTGAAAACTTTATCACAATATCTACATGACACTGAAAAATCTGGCAAGTCCAAATTTTTGCACATGACAATAGTGGCCGGTAATAAAACTGGAAAAAATATCAATGCTTGCCATAATAATAACTTTATAAACAAATTATATACCTTGAAACTTCTCCTTAAACTTTACTTCTTCCAACCATTGAATGCAGCGATTGATATCCCATTTGGTTACATCCATTTTCAGAAATATCTGGAAAATGAAAATCTCAATTTTCATTTTATATATATATTATATATATATATATATAAAAATCTTAATAAATATATTATATATATATATATATATATATATATAATATATATATATATATATATATATATATATATATATATATATATATATAAAGAAAGAACATTTAATGGGAAGGGAAAGAATTTACATCCTTCTCCTGGGATTGAACCACCGCCGCATGGTTGCAATGAGGACAAAATACCCGGTGCTTTACGACTGAGCTATCCTCCAACCCAAAAAAGTTGGATTCAAGAACAGTTATAAAAGCAACCGCGCTCCCTTCAAGGCGATTCACTCAGGTGTCAGCGTCCTATCCTCGGTCTTTATATTGTAGATGTTAAATATTGCATATTAATCGCAATTATATAACATGTAAATAAAGAAAGAACATTTAATGGAAGGTAAAGAATTTACTGCCTTCTCCGGGATTGAACCACCGCCATGTTGCGAATTTATTTACATCTTATATAATTGCGATTAATATGCAATATTTAACATATACTATATAAAGAACGAGGGATAGGACAGGCTGGACACCTGGTGATGTCGCCTTGAAGGGAGTTCGGTTGCTTTATAACTGTTCTTGAATCAAACTTTTTTTGGGTTGGAGGATAGCTCAGTCGTAAAGCACCGGGTATATTGTCCTCATTCGCAACATGGTGGTGGTTCAATCCCGGAGAAGGAAATAAATTCTTTACCTTCCTATTAAATGTTCTTTCTTTATTTACTTCTTATATAATTGCGATTAATATGGAATATTATATATTTAAGTTTTTACAACAGTCTTCATAAGATGTTAAAACGTAAGCTTTCGGTCCTTAATTTTCTGGACCCTCTTCGGACGTTGTTATTTGAAGACTAAATAAAAATTATTAAAATTTTGTAAGATTATGTAAAACAATTGAAATATTTAAATTTAAGTAAATTTTGCTTTTTTTATTTTTTTTGAAAATGGTGTGGTGGAAAGAATGTTGTTAAGTGTGGGATTGAACGTATATTCTCCTTTTTGTAAGTTGAAATTAGGAAGGTTTTGTATGCATAGTGATTCTAGGAGTTTACGTTTGGTGGGGTCTTCTAGTACCTTTAAGATGGGGCACGTATCTTTTATATTAATGTTGTGATTGAGACTAGATCTATGTACATTTTGTTACATACATAGATGATGTACATTTTGTTCGATAACGTAAATTATGGAAAAATATTGATTTCGTCGACATTAATCACAAATAATAGACATGAGTCTGAAATAATAGGCCTACAAATAATTAGCAATTATAGCAACCTCAGTCGATTTTCCTGAAACTTGTTTGAAATGATCCGTAATGAAAGAAAGATTTGAAAAAAGTTATTCAATCCATTTTTTTTATATAACCTATTTACTACCAGTTGCTTTTTTTCTCAAACTTTTATAGGCTTATTTTGTTGAAGCAGCATTTTATTTTTTTTAGCACTTGATATTCGGAGCCCGCTATAAAAAAAAATTTGTATGCCATGCATTCATTTACTACAAAATTAATATAAATTATTTACTAACGATGTAAAAAAATAAAAAAAGGTCCCACACCTTTTATTAAAGGAAGTAATTTGGTCTTCCGTTATAGGGGCCGTTTTCATGAACAATTCCCTCTACCACTATTCATGAAACCTCCTGATTGGCAAGTTTCGTGTGACTGCAAAGAAATTAATCGTATTTTCTTTTATATAACTTCAAATGATTACCAAGAACTGGTCGCGAAGGCGGAGCCCTTCGTATACAGGTTACTCTGCCATGCACTGATAAACAATATTAATATAATGGTTTACTTTATTTATTAAATAATAGTTTGTATTGTTGTTATATGTCACCAGCGTCAAGATAGAGCCAACATATAATCGCAACCCCACATACAATTCACTGAACTTGTATCAAAATATATTTTTGGCTGTTAGGATGTATTATGTTGCGCTCTTCAGTTTTTTTTATTGCAAATATTTTTGGACTTATAAATCGGTTTACAGCATAAAAATTTAAATATTTCATAAAATTCCTATTTTTCTCTATCGAAAAAGTACGAACAATTTTAAAAATCCGTTCCGTATTTCCTCGTTCATGTTTGTTTCTCAAAATTGAATCCTTCATTATAACTGTCTATGGGAAGAGAAGTTAGTGAGGAGGAGGGTTCCCTCCCCATTCTTTAGTCTCGATGTCTTCAGCAAAACTTCAAGGGCGACATAATACCTTTGTGTAAATCTTAACGCTGTATACCAATATTCAACCTCTAACTTCCTTAGCATTAATACCAAAAGCATGTTTGTTATAGAATTGTTTAAAATTTATTTTAAAGAAAAACTTGCAACTTGCAATTATTTAAATTTAAACTACATTACTTACTTTTTTTCTGAAAGGGAGGGGGGTGTGAATCTAACAGAGTAACGACTTTTCCTCTTACTCGTTTTCTTTGCTTTTATTAAAAATTTAATAAAATTTTGATTTCATCAAAATTTCGGGGAACGGTTATAGCCCCCTCAACCCAACTCCTCCTTGCCTAAGCCACTGACAGCACTCGAACATTGGAAATGAAGTTGCTTCATCAGAGCACTTCAGTTAAACTAATAATTTTCTAAATTAATATAATTTAAGAAAAATAAACATTTTGATCACTAAAAAAATTTAAACCACCAAAATTAGCTCCCAAAAAACAGAGTGACCTACTTTATTAAATAAAAGTATATAATTATTCAGAGTTGTTAGAATGATCAAATAGTAAAGTTAAAAAGTTTTAATGCAAACCTGGAGGTTGCCAAAATTCAAAAAGATGTCAGATCGATCACTTCAATACACAGTCATTCGTTGTTTGGCTTCAAGATGATAGCATGTAGTCGCTGTTTATTCTTTTATAAAGCTTTTCAGGTGAAAAGCTTACATATTCTTGGGCATCGCCATTGTTGGGATTATAAGTAATGCCGGCTAGTTTATTTAGTAATTATTACACTGGTCAACACTAATTTTGTTGCCAGTGATATTATAGTGATTTTAGGGCACGTCCATGCTGCTATCCAAAAATAGCCTTAATTTGCCTAGATTGGCTCTAGTTTTTGAGATAATTTACGATATTTCAGAAAAACACAGTGCCCATCTCTTTTTCTTTCCTTCTCAATTCCAAATAAAGCTTAGGTGCTTTAAATCGACCCCTAAAAAAACATAATTTATACACATTATTCACTAGAATTTATAAAATCAATATTAAAAAAAATCAATTAAACTTACCGACTTCGTCGGATTTTCCTTTTTTTTTTTTTTTAGACGCGCAGATGCCTCAACTAACTTTTAACAAGAATTTCAACCATACACTTTTCTATTAACCTTCTTGACTCGTTCCTTTTCAACCTCCGTCATCTACGTTCTTCAATCTGCGAGTGTCCTTCCGTTCCTTTAACTCGCTCTAGTTACCTTCTTTTCTTCCTCCTTTTATTATTTCTAGTTGGTTTTATTCCCATAATATATATATATATATATATATATATATATATATATATATATATATATATATATATATATATATATATATATATATAATATATATATATTTTATATATATATATATATATATATATTATATATATCAGTCATATTATTACAGTATATATATAACAGTATATATATATATTTATATATATATATATATTTTATCTGTATTTTGAAGATTTATAATTTAGATATATATATATATATATATATATATATATATATATATATATTATATATCGCGGAGGCCTGTATCAAAACTCATAGACCCAACATTAATATAAAATTCAATGAATATCAGTGAAACAACATTATTTTATTTAATTATTGTATCTATCAACTGAACCATATTTATTAGCTTACGAACAACTTTCCTCTGAAGATGTCTCGAGTACAGAGACGAAACGCTTCAGGAAATCTACTGTAAATAAGCCTTCTACTTCTGTTGCAAATAATTTTCAAAAATTCTTTTTTAAGTTAACTTAATAGTCCAAAAATTAATCTTTAGAAGCTTAGAAATAGAAATGCAAAAGTTTATATTATATATATAGTATATATATATATATATATATATTATATATATATATATAATTACTATGTTTATATATATTTATATATATTATATATATGAAATGCAGTATAGTTAATTAATATATATATATATTAGAGAGAAAATAACCTAAAACGCTAGAAGTATTTATAAACAAATAATGATGCCTCAGGATAACAACTGGTGTAAATAAAATTTTTGTCAAGCAATCAGAAGAAAAATATTACAAGTAGAGTTAATGAAGCAACTAGAATAGCATTTAATTCTAGAGATGTATGAGATATTAAATATCAAAAGAGTTGCGTGCATTATGATAATATAAGGACAGGTAGGCATCAGTTTGAGTGTCCGAGAATAGAATATATTTAATGAGGACGAAATTCCCCAAATCTGATATGTATGCAGCACATAATTTCATTTTTTAGTAGATAAAATTATTAGAATTGTTAATACAAAAGGATTCAGTTAACTTTTTCAGGTGTAAATTATCTATGCCAATGATTGGTGTCATTTGAATAATGTTGATAGTGTGATTATGAGTGGATTTATGAAGAGTTAGGGCAGAGTTTGGATTGTCTTGTTGGAGATCATATTTATGTTGATAGTTACGACGGGAAAAATCATGCGTTTCACCAACATATATGTTGTTACAGTTGAAACAAGGGATTTTGTAAACACATTGAGATATAATAGTATTAGGGTGTGTATGTGGTTTAAATATATGTTTGAAGGGAAGTATGTATGGATTTGGGTAAGATATTATGAATTGAATTATGAGTTGAGAGAGGTAAAGGAAGAAAAGAGGTATAAGTATTGTCATATTTTATAGGTTTGGTTATAAAAGGTGTGCTTTGCTCTGTGTAAAGCTTTGTTGATAATATGATGATGATAAGAAAGTTTAAGGAATTGGGAAGAAATTAAGTTGATTTCAGGTTGAAGGTAAGTGGGGAAGCAAATTTTAAAAGCTCTGAGGAATAGAGAAGATAATATACCTATTTTGGTGTTAAGGGGGTGAGAAGAGAACCAATGTATGTAGCTGGGATTAGAAGTGGGTTTTCAATAAACTGAGAATTGTATGTTGTGAAGACCAAATCATAAGAGTATCAAGAAAATCAAGGGTGTTATTAATGGAATGTTCAACAGGGAACTTAATGTCAGGATGCATATTGTTAATGTGAACAAGAATGTCATTAGGATTAATGTTAAAAGGAACAGATGCAAAAACGTCATCGACGTATCTATACCAGATAGAATTAGAAAGAGGATGGGGGAGAATATGGTATAATTCTATTAGTTCCATAAAAATGTTGGTAAAATATGATTACTGGCATCAAAATATCGGAGTTTTTTTGAAGAAGTGTTATTAAAATGGAAGTAGTTAATTTATAATATATATATAATATATATATATATAGTTTTTTATGATTATATATATATATATATATATATATAATATATATATATATATATATATATATATATATATATGTATAAGTATAATATATATATGTAGAGTATGTATATATAATATAAATAGTATATATTATATATATTGAAATGGATAGTAGTTATTATAATATATATATATATTATATATATATATATATATATATATATATTGAGAGATAGGTTTTGCTGTTTTATTTATGAAACGTCCGAAAAAATACGTTTTTGTTGATAAAAAAACGGAAAACCCGGGGTGGGGTGAGGTTTTTATTTATTTATTTATTTTTTTAAACACTTTTTGGCCAACCCTGGGGGTAATACACAATATGTTATATAAATTATGAATTTATTTCGAATTTATACAAGGGAAAAAATATTCCAAAAAAAAGTGCATATTTTATATGCATACGTTTACTTACACTTTCTCTGAATAATTGATATATTATGGCACTACGAAAACATTAGATTGTATTTATTGAACCATTTTACAATTAACAATAATAAAAAATTGTTTTACTTACGAGGTATCTGTAATTTGATTTTTCGGGAGAAAGATCCATCAAATATTTCCTAAACGACGGTTCATCCATTATACGTTTTTTTTAAATTGGTGTCCAGACAATTCTCAAATTACGGAAACACTTTTGTTTCAGGAATTGGGTTGCAGAAGTTTCAACATACGTTCGTAGTAAAAACCGAGTAATCGGTCGTTTCATTTGAAACAAGTTCTGAATCACTATTATATGATGAAACGGTTTCATTAGTTTCATAGTTGTCTTTATCTAGAGCCTCGTCTAAGGTTTTCAGGATTTTACTAACTTTCATTATACTTTCTAAGACAAGAGGAGACTGATAAACATTTTTTTTAACACCTTCTTCGTGTCCCATATGAAGATAAAATAGATTTCTGGTGTCGGGTGAAAGGGAAGTCATGGCCTCCTTGGTTGATGCATAATGTCTTACATCTTTTGCTTTTAAACTTTTTTCTACACCAGAAATATTCATTATAATAGAAATATCAGATACTCACTGAACATGATAAGCATTTATACCTTGAGTGGGAAATAAATATTCATTAATTTTACTGATTCGAGCTTTTTTTCTAATTCTAGAATCACAAAATATTTAATCCAGTGATACAGCTTCTGGAAATCATAACTGACACAGTTTTTAAACCTTTCCCTTTTTGAAAAGCATTTTAAACTCGTTTATAAGTTTTGAATCTTCAAGCTCTCTTGCAAGAGCTTGTTTGACAAAATCTTGATTTAGCCATAAATTCTTTTTGGCTTCTTCCCATTGCCTTATCAAAAGGCGACAGGGCTCCCCTCCTCTCCTTGCATTTAAAAACCTTAGTCTTGTCACTGACAATGGTCTAAGGAGTTGAAAGTTTTGTGGGTCAAAATTATTTGGAATGGAACTCAAGTTTTTAATATTTTTAACTAAATATGACTTAAAAGATTTTTTTGCATCAAAACCAAAGATTGAAATTTTAGGCTGTAAATTATCCTACAGGGAGCTTAAATATCGCTAAATACGGACTAAAAATCTTGATTTATGGGTCACTTTGTTTAAAAAAAAAAAAAAAATCGAGATCTATAACGTGGAGCTTACATTTTTACAACCTCTTAATTTTATGTTGAATATATATATATATATATATATATATATATATATATATATAATATATATATATAATATACTAATATATACTCACTATATATATATATCTCTATATACATATATATACCTATATATATTATATATATATATATATATACTGAAATTTGGCACAGAGTTTATACGAGTATAGTGTATACACTTAGTTCTCATTTGTTATTTTTCGTTGCATGATCGTTGACTTTTGAGAATATTTTTGTAATACTAATATGTTTGACAACGCGTTCCACGTTGTGACGTCAGGCATAATATTGAGAAAATATTTATCCATAATTGTAATAAATTCACAGAAATGCAACCAGAGGCACATTTGCGGATGAGCTCTTAGGTCTCCGAAGTTCCAAATTGTTTTTTTAATCGCTGCATTTCAATTAATTTGCTTTTACCTGTACTCCATTTAGGATTTCTTCAGTATAATATACATTTATAGTTTATATTTTAAATATCTTCTAAATTCCACTTTCCAGCATACAAAGTGTTGCGACTGTTCGACGGCCACAAACATTGGAGAGAGAGAGAGACGATTGAGAGTCGAGAGAGAGAGATTGACGAGAGAGAGAGCACGCAGAGAGCAGGAGAGAGAGGAGCAGAGAGCAGAAGGCAGAGAAGAGAGGAGAGAGCATCGACGCAGAGATGCACGTGTGTGGAAAAGGAAGCCTGACGTACGACACCAAGCTAGGATAAAAGGGGAGACCACATCGAAGTTTGTGAGTGTTATTGTTGATGTTTTTTAGTGTTATTGTTGATGTTTTTTATTTTAAGTATGAAATCTTCAGTGTTGGTGATATGTGAGGAGGAAATGTGTCCTATAAGAGGTTTAAGAGAATTGGCAATTAATTTTGATAATTTATGGGTGGTAGAGTAGAGTCAATGTTGGCAGATGACATGGGCTTCCTGCGCGAGAGGGGTATTATGTTTGTTGGTTTTAGGTATGTCCCATAACAATTGGGTTAAAGCTTTAGGAACGAATTAATTTGGTTGTTCATTATGAAGTAAATGAAATTCAGAAAATATGTGTTTTGAGTTTGTTGTTAAAAATAATTTCTGAATTTTTTATAGAGTTTTTAGTAAGAGGAGAGTAAGTGTTTCTATCAGCTAATCGAGTGTTACATTTGTTGATGTAATCAAATTTATTGAAAATAACAAGATTATTACCTTTGTCGGAACGACTGACTACGATGTTGTTGTTTTTGATTAGTGAGGAAAGAGCAGTGTAAAATTTTAAGGGGCATTTTGTGGTATTAATAGAATTTAGAATAGTAGAACAGTTATATAGGCGCCCCGGTTCCCCTCCGCCCCTTTTCCAAAGTAAGCTCCAAAAATTACAATCGGTAGGTTAAAGTTTGAAGTTTTCAAAATTTCAAAATTGGTAAAAAAAATCTTTTTAACTGGTCCGATTGTTGGAGAGAAAAGAATAATCGATTCCCAAAGTAGAATTCTCTAGAGAAGTTCTTCTCATAGATAAGGAAACGTAGCCTGTGAGTTTTGAACTTTGTTCAAGGTTAAAACAAGAGTTCAAGCCCCCAGTTGTCTGTTATACAGTAGATTTTTGTTAAAAATTTTTTCTATCCAAGTTTGTCTCTTCTCTGTGAAATAACATCTTTTCCTATCTGAGCAGAGTTACAACCAAGTTTTTATCTGTCACATCCTTTGAAAGAAATGGGATGGGTAAGATACCAAAGGTTCTGAAAATCTTTTCATTTTTTAAAACTTCTGAAAGTAGATTTAATTTCTTGTTTTATGTTACTTCGCAAATCTATCAATTAGTTTAGGAAGATTGGTCGAAATTTCAAAGGAATGGTCTCAACGTTTCTCGTATAATTAACACCTGTTAGGCGATCATCGTTCTGCGGTATAGCACAAGATATTTAAGTATGATTTAACTGAGCTCTGGAAGTTGTTCTTTTTTTTTAATGTTGGTCACGCAAATCATGCAGTCTGTGTAATTCAGAAATTTTTTCCTCAAGTTGAAAGTCATGAGCTTAACATAACAGCACAAGTGGTATATTCATTAGTTTAGAAGAACAAATAACCTTAAACACGGTAAGACAGTGATTTATAAGTAGTACTTAAGTGATGCCTTTCCTATTCTTAAGAGTGACTATTATGTTTTCCAGGATACGGTCCTCTAAATAACTTCTCTTTGCTCAGCAACTCAAGCAGGAAAAATATTAACTCTTACAATAACTTCACCCTCCTTTATACAAATACTGTATGCATACTTGAAGCTTTCTGGCCCTTCCCTAAATTTTGTCCGGTCCTCAATGTATGCGGAGGTGCTGCATACAACGACTTAAACTAATCTATAAATACATAAATTACTTACCAAAGTATTATCAATTTCTTTCATTACAAAAAGTTTGGGTTTTACTTTTTTTGGACAAAAAACGCTGCGTAGAACGTGTAAAACTGTTGCACGTGATGGAATCATCATGGCAACGTTGTCATTTATTCCTCTGTACATCTAAAATCTATTAGTATTATTTGTTATAATCCTCAAAAAGGATTCTTCAGTTAACTTTTTTCAGGCTATACATTTCTTAACTCTGCAAAATGCACTGGTGTCATTTGATAATGTTTGACAATTTGCTCCGTTCGCATTTAATTTTTAGTTGGATTCTATGAAGAGTTAGGGCCCCAGAGTTTGGATTTGTCTTGTTGGAGATTTTCATATTTATGTTGAATAGTTTACGGAAGAACGAGGAGAGGAGAAATTAATGCCGTTTAGAGCCAGATGAGGTATAATTAGAGGTGCTCGTTTACAGTTAGAACAAGAGCGATTTTGTAACACATTGAGATATATATAGTAATTTTAGGCTTTGTGTGCATGTGGTTTAAATATCCTTTAAAAGTTTGAAGGGAAATATGTATGGATTTGGGAAGATATTATGAATTGGAAGAATTTAAAAACTGTTTTATAGGTTTGGTATAAAAGGTGTGCTTTGCTCTGTGTAAAGCTTTGTTGATTTAAATTAATCAAGAGTTTAAGGAATTTTTGGGAAAGTGGGCCTTATATTTGAAAACAAGAGTTACAAGGGTAGGCTAAAAAAAAAACTGGCCTGGATGTTTTCTGCATAAAGGAGATTTCTTAGAGGGGATATTATTCAGGTTTTCAAAATGTTGATGACAATTAATATT